>VMDO01012326.1:0-62737 GCA_007922755.1 Pedetes capensis | reverse complement strand
CTCTCTCTCTCTCTCTCTCGACAAGAACTTGCTGTGTAGTCCCAGGCTGGCCTTGAACTTGTGATCTTCCTGCCTCAGCTTCCCAAGTGCTAGTATTACAGGCATGCATCACCACTCCTGACTCTCTCTCTCTCTCTCTCTCTCTCTCTCTTCCTTTCCTTTCCTCTTTCTTTTCTTTTTTCCTTTCTTTTCTTTTCGTTTCTTTTTTTTGTGGTACTTGGGGGTTGCTGAACCCAGGGCCTCACACATACTTTGCAAGTACTCTACCCCAGCCCAATTTTTACTTTTTGATCTTGAGACAGAATCTCACTATATTATGCAGGCTGCTTCTGGCCTCAAGCCTATAATCCTCCTGCCTCTGCCTTTAGAGTTGCTGGAATTACAGGTATAAACCAAAACTCCCCACCACTCCTGGTTTTTCTTAAACCAATTTCTTGCCTTTGTCAACTCAAGAGTAATCCCTGTCCACATCTCCTCTCCAGGCTGATGGGGTAGTGTGTTTATAGTTTGGACTCTGCTCTGCAAAACTGTATTCAAGGCTATGCAGAGCCATCTAATCCCAGGGGTCCATCTGACTAGCCAAAGATAATTTTGGAAACTGCAAGTGTCTCTTCTTTCTTATTCCTCATAGCTATTCTATTCTTCCCTCTTCTCAGTTGACTCATGGAACAAGCCCTTCTGAGTATCTTCCCTCAATGTCCTAGACAAGGCTCAGCCCCCTGTCCTGCCCCCCTCTCCTGGCTGGCTTCACCCCACACACCCTTCTCTGATGTTAGAGGGCACTTAACATGCACACCAGACAGTGGTCTTCTGACTACGCACTGTCAAGTGTTTTGATGACTGCACTGTGGGCAGCAGTCTTGCCTTTCCCCCCAGAAGTTCCTGGAAAGGTACTTATTAACAACAGCTCCTGGCACTGCACCTCACTTAGAGCAGGAGCTCGGTCAATAAACCCTTGTCTCCATATCGGGTCATTCCCTGTGAAGGTGGTGAGTAGACCTAGGCAACCAGTTCTCTGCAGGCCAGGCTCTGGCTTCCCCAGGGCACCCTCCAAGACAGTGATGTCAACAATGCACGCCATGGAATTGCCTATGGCCAGTATGCAAGGCCCCTGTGGCCTGTCATAGCCCTTGTAAGCTCAGTTGCTTTGGATCTCATTGTCTACCCTCCATCCCTCCACAACACCCCTCTTTGAATTTAATTGGAGGCATTCCTGAAAGGAATTTTTTTCTCCATCCCTATTGCGGAGCACAGTACCTGGCATTTCAAATGAGAACATCTGGCTGACAGGTTGATGGATGAATTACTGGGCTAGCAGGAGGATGAGCAGGTGGGTGGGTGAATAAAGAATGAACTGTACTTAGTTGTGCCCAGGAATGGTGCCTTCCAGAGGGCAGAGGCCCCCTCTTGTTCAAGGGGTTAAGACCCTTGGCTTCATAGGGTAAAATTTTTTTCAAAGTCATTTTCAAAAGTTTACAACTTAGAAACTGGAATATTTATGAACATGTAGGCAAAACATGGCAAGACACTTATAAGGGTAGCGCTATAATTAGGTACACATAAACATATTCATTTATACCTGTTGTTGTTGTTAGGTGCTGTGGAGTCGTATCTGACTCATAGGGACCCTTATAGGGTTTTCAATGGCTGATTGTTTCGGGATTGCCTCTGAAGTGAATTGCCACACCCTTTTCCTGCCAGATAATAAATTTTGGAAATGCTAAATGCTTTTTGTTCAACACCTGTATTAGAGGGCCATTACCTCCCTCAGTTTGCTCAGAGAGCAAAACATGTCTGTTATCACTATCAATATTCTTCATCCTTGAACGTGAAGGAAGCTTTTAAAGAAAAGGCTGGGAGAGCTTTTAAGATCCCACCCACGGCTTCTTCCTTTTAGCTGCAAGCTTGAATTACCTGGGGAAGATTTTAAAAGTCTTGATGCTCAGGCTGCCTTCCAAGTTTATTACATTAGAATCTCAGGAAATGAGACATCTGTAGGTTTTTACTTTAAAACATTTTTTTTTTCTTTCTAATTTTGTATTATGGGAGAAGTGCCTGGCAATCCACTCCCAAGGCAATCCAGAAACAGTCAGCTATCGAAAACCCTATGAGGGTCGCTACGAGTTGGATACCGACTAGAGGTCACCTAACAACAACAACACAATTTTTTTTTTTTTTTTTTTTTTTTTTTTTTTTGTGGTACTAGGGGTTGAACCCAGGGCCTCGCGCTTGCATGCTTTGCAAGTGCTGGACCACTGAGCTGCACCCCCAGCCCTTTTTTTTTTCTTTGTTTTTTGAGACAGGGTCTTACTAAGTTACGCAGACTTCCTCTGGTCTCAAACTTGCGATCCTCCTATCTCTGCCTCCCAAGCCGCTGGGATTACAGGTGTGCACCACCACGCCCGGCAACAACACAGTTTTGTGTTTGGATTTTTGTGTGTATGTATGTGCTAGGGCTTGAACCCAGGATCTACACAAGCTTAGACAGATACTCTGTCATTGAGCTATAGTTCCAGCCTCAGCATCTTTTTTTTTTTAGCACTTGAGAATTGAACCCATAGCCTCACATATACTTTGCAAGTGCTTTACCACTAGTCTGTACCCCCCCACACCCTTTTTTTATTTGATATTTTGAGTCAGGGTCTCACTAAATTACAGAGGTTGCCTCTGGCCTTGAACTCACAGTCCTGTTGCCTCTACCCAGAATTGCTGGGATTACAGGTTTGTGCCACCATGCCTGGCTCAGCATCCATATTTTTAAACCTCCTCAAATAATACCATGTACAGCTAAGGCTGAAAACAACCACTTTAGCCCACAGGCTGTGAGAAAAATGAGGATTTACGATGCAAACTGGAGGGATTTATGTCCCAAGAGTCAGGGTTGAAACCAGCCTCATTCTGATCCCTCCCCATCATCTCTTTCTTCCTTTATATTTATCTCTGTTGTAGCAATCAAGAGTCTGCAGCCATACCACCCTAGCTTCAGATGCCATCAGATCTTAGAAGCTAAGCAGGGTCAAGGCTCCATTAGTCCTTGGATGGGAGACCACCTGGGAATACCAGATGCTGAAGGCTTAGGAGAAGGACCTGGCATCCCACTCCCCCAAAAAGAGTCAGTCATTGAAAACCCTATGAATAGCATGGAAGCACTGAGAATAGTGCTGGGCATGGCACAGAGTCGGGTAGTGTTTCGTCTGTTATACATAGGGTCACTGTGAGTCAAACCCAACTCAACAGCACCTAACAACAACAGCGATCAAGAATGGCTGGGGGGGCGGGGGGGGGGGCTGTGTCCATGGGAATCCAAGTTCAGGCAAACTACATCATTTTGTGAAAGCTGCACTTTCCCACTCTTGAACTTTGAACTGACCCTCCTGTGCCTAAAACCATTTTCAGGAATTGAGGAAAGGAGATAGTTGCAATAAATTCCTAGGAAGTTGCAAACCACCCAGAGTTGTTGAAATGCGACAAGAGGTATGGCTGCCCCACCCTTGTTGGTGAACACTTCCCCACTCCTGTTCTTTTGAACTCTGATCTTTGCTTCAGAAAAGTCCCCAGCCTGTTGGGATGGGGAAACACTATCTGTCCATTACTCTTCACTGTAGTAGCTTTGAAATGTGATTGTCTTACACCCTAAGTATTCTCTGTTTCTGCTCTGGCAGTGTGGTTTCTGGGCTGGACTACTTCACTGGATCATGTGGAAAATGTCTAGGAATTTGGAGGTCACAAGGTGGAGGTCACAGGAGGGCAGATCTTACTATCACATCTTCCGTTCCCATCCATTAATTCTTCCAAACGCCCACTAACTGCTGGGCTCCTGCAGAAGGTGGAACCAAAAGACTTGCACACAGACACCAGCAGATTGCAGTTATGTATTCAGTTTCCTATGTACTTAACAACAGGGCCATGGGAAGGCGAAGAGAAACGCTGGAAGAGCTGCCTGGAGTACTGGACGTCTGCTAAGACATGAGTTCTTACAGTTCTTACACTTTACAAAATCATCTTCCTACAGGAAAATCGGCTCCCACATGGGTAGCAAGGGTTACAAGGGTCACATGGGTTGCAAGGGCTGCAGGGGCTACAGGGGCTGCATGGGTTGCAGGGGTTACAAGGGTTGCAGGGAGAAGTGCAAGGGTAGCATGGAGACTCGATCTTGACACAACTGCCGAGCCCATAGGAGTACGTTACGTCTTTCTCGTCCACACATGGAGGCAGGCTGAACTCTTTGCAGATGTTCATGTAGCTGTACTTTTTCGATCCAAGGCAGTCGTACCTGTTCTCCCGCTCGGCTGAAACGCACACCTTTCCATCCTTCACTCGCACTTTGACTTGATCAGGCTCAAAGCCACACACGTTCACCGATCCTAAAATGTTACTGCTACAGCAAGAGGATGCCAGAATTCTATTTGTTGTCCTTCTGATTCTAGAAGTGAGAAAAAGGAAAGGGTGGGAGGAAGAAGCTCAGACCTCAAGATGCAGACACAGCCTGAGAAACAATATTTTAATCTCTACATTTTAAATAGAAAAAGTTAACACTACTCATTATGAAAAATCAAACTTTACAGAAATGCATAGCACAAAAAGGCAGAGTCCTCCCATGAGAATCACACAGCCCCACAGATCAACCTTGGTTCACAGGAGATGGCTGTTTGGCCCTCAGATCTTTCTCTGTGTTTAAATCCCAGCTCTTCCTCTTATTAGTTATGGAAACTTGGGCATGTTCTTTAACCTCTCTGTGCCTTGGTTTCCTCATCTATAAAATGGAGATGATACCTACATCATAGCACTGTTGGAGAATTAGATGAGATGGTATTTTACTTAATACTATGCTTGGCACATTATAAATCTTGCTTAATAATTATCATTATCATTATTGTTACTATAGCTATTATACATAGACAGGTGGGGTTTTTTGTTTGTTTTGTTTTAGTGTCCCTGCCTCCTGCCCCAAGTAGTGGGGGTGCAACCCAAGGTCTCCTGCATGCTAGGCAACTACTCTACCACTGGGATATGTCCCAGCCCAAGATTTTTTTTTTTTAATGGGACACAACTGATAAGATCCAATTTGAAGGTGATTATCAAAGCTGGGATTGGTGGTATGTGGCCTGTAGTCCCAGCTACTTGGAAAGTTGAGATAGAAGGATCATTTGAGCATAATAATGTAAGGCCAGCCTGGGCAACAAAGTAAGACCCTGTCTCAAACAAACAAGCAAACGAGCAAGAGAAGGGAAGAGGAGAGGAAGGGAAAGGGAAAAGGATGGCTGTGCCGTCAGCTTTAGAACCCAGATTCATAGAACTGGTGCCACTACTGGGCAATCAGACAACAGCCCGAAAGCTACATCAGCAAAGCACAGGGCAGAAGAACCCTGGCCTGGCTCTGTCCACCTGGGCTCTTCCTACTGCTGGGAAGTGTCTCCAGACTCTGGAGGACTGGTGGCAGCAGAGATCCAGTCTCGTTGGTGGGGCTGTGTTGTTCAGATATGGAACGGCCTGCCAATAGCACACTGGTCAGGATCCTATCAGCTTGCAGGAGCTCACCGTGGGCCTCACTCAGTGACTTCATGTTAATTGCTTGAAATCAAAGTAGGAATATTTATCCCATGGCAAATGGAAAAGACTACAAATCAGGTCCCTGCAGAGTGGGCTGTTAAATACCACTGCCAGGGTTCCTAGATGGTGGTGGTTGTTAGGTGCTGTCAAGCAGGGTCCGACTCATAGTGATCTTAAATATAATAGAATGAAACATTCCCCAACACTGTGCCATGCCCAACTCTATTATCAGTGCCTCTCTGCTATTCATAGGATTTTCAATGGCAGACTGTTTCAGGAATGGGTTGGGAGGTCCTTCTTCCTAGCCGGCAGCACCTGGTATTCCCAGGTGGTCTCCCATCCAAGGACTAACCAGGCCAACAATGCTTAGCTTCCAAGATCAGGTGGGACGGGATGCCAGGATGCTATGGCTGGAGACATGGTTCTTAAAGAGCTGCATTATTGTTACTTAGCAGTCCTACTGTGTGAACCCTAAAACGTGTGTGTGTGTGTGTGTGTGTGTGTGTGTGCATGTGTGTGTGTAGGGGGCGGTGTTTCTACATACACATAGGGAGTTTTTTGTATGTGTTCTTATGGAATCATGCTATACACGTTCCTTTTCACTTGATAAGACTCCACATGATTAGTTTAAAAGCTTCAAAATTACAAATCAGAACTCCTAGTGGCTAATTACAAAATGACCAAATAGAAATCATTCCTAGAAGACACTGAGGCAAACAGAAACAACTTGAGTAATATACCAGGGGACAGTAACAGTCATTCAGCTCCACTTGCACCCCACTGCAAGGAACCTGAGGCTCATGGGACATGATAATCTTTCTTGCTTTGGGTGTGCTAGGGTACCCAACACCATATTAAGAAGAAAGGAAGAGGAATGGACTCTTTGAAGTTGTTATATTTGTGTGAGGTGAGTAGATCAAGCACTCTATCTCAATGGATGCCAGAGAATAGCTCACACAGGCATGGAGAACCAGCCCATACTCGAGGCACAGTGCCCTCTCTGGCTTGCACTTCACTTCAAGTAGAGCAGCCAAGGCCATGAGTGAAGGGCAGGGCACAGTGGGCACTCTTGGGCTCTCATAAATTTCCCATGGTGTGTGTTGGGGGGTGCTGAGAATAAGCATGAGGCTGGGCCCAACAAAAGAGGGCCAAGGACCCCAAGCAGGGTTGCTAGGCTCCTGATACTGCCCTGGGTGATTCATCCAACAAAGTCCTCTTGTACTCTGCAGGAGCAGGAGCTGGGAGCCAGATCAATCAGCCAAACCATCTTCAAGATCCATGTCCTCTTAGACACCTGAGTCCCAGGTACAATTCATGTACTTTATTGTCGAGTTCTTCCTTTATTCTATTGCTGCTGTTTGGTACCTTTGGCCCTGTGGCAGCTGCCCAGGGTTTCATGAAAGTCAGTTTTCTTATTGCTTCTAGGTCAGTGGTCATCAGAACCAATGTGTAAATTTAGGAGAACTTGCTTTTATTGTTGTTAGGTGCCATTAAGTCAGGTCTGACTCGTAGTGATCTTATGTACAACAGAATGAAACACTCCCTGACACTGTACCCTGCCTGGCACTATGTCAGTGCTTCTCTGCTATTTATAGGGTTTTTAATGGCTGGTTGTTTGGGGATTTTTTTTTCAGGAGTGGGCTGCCAGGTCCTTCTCCCAAGAGGAACTTGCAGGAGGCACATTTTACTCACTAGACTGAACTCTGAACTTGCAACTTGACTTCTGCCTGACAAGGTACCTATCACTCTAAAGGGGGTTTTCTAGGGCTCTCTGGGGTTCTGGGCAAAGGAAAGTTGCCTTCTATGCTTGTTATCACAGGGATGAAGCTTAGCTGCAGTTAACACAGAAGAATCATCCCCTTTGGTTCTTTGCAGAGTCTTATAAGAGAGCTGGACAGAGCCTGCAGACAGCAGAGGCCAGTATCTGTGCCCTGTGCTACCCCACTGCTCTCCTTGTCAAAGCTGAGCTTCAGCCATATATTCAACCATGCTCCAGAATGCAAAACACACTGCCTGCAGCAATGATGAGCTGTATCTTCAGCCATCTTCACCAAGATATAAGTAAGTTTCAGCCCTGTGATGAATAAAGTAACAAAGATGTCAAAAATGACTCTATGTGCCTGGGAGCAAAGGGAGGCAGGCCTTCCTCTAGGCTTTGTTGGAGTACTCTGCTTTTTCTCCTGCATTTAATACATTCCAAAGGCTTATTCAAACTCAATTTCTCCTCTCCAACACATCTTTCCTCTTCTCTTCATCTGTCTTCTTCCTCTGTCTTCTCTTCCTGCCTTTTCTCTCTTCCTCCGACTTGTGGAAAAAACAAATGTCACTCAGCAGCAGGAAGCAGGTCCTGTGGTACAGGTGCATATGAACCCCCTGCAGAGATGGGTAAGAGTCTGGGTCCCACCCCTAGAGTTTCAGATTCAATAGGTCTGGTAAGAAGCTGAGAATTTGCCTTTCTGGCTGGCGTTTAGCTCAGCTGATAGAGTGCTGCTCTATGCTCTCTGAGGCCCTTGGTTCAATCCACGGCAGTACAAAAACCAGGAGAAAGATGTGGCAATCCACTCCTGGAGCAATCCTGAAATAGTCAGCCATTGAAAACCCTGTGAGGGTCGCTTTGAGTCAGAACCAACTTGATGGAAGCTAACAACAAACAACAAGCTCCTAGTGATGTTGCCAGTGCTGGTCCAGGACCAAACATAGCCACTGACCAGGTGGCTAAGCCTATGGATTCTAGACTCAGGGAAACATGGCTTCAGGTCTTAGCTCTACCACTTCCTAGTGATCAAATACATTGCCCCTGATTCTGTTTCATCATCTATAAAGTGTCTGAAATAATAGCACACCACAGGATTAAATGAAAAGGAAGTATAAAACACATAGTTTTTATCAATAAAGAATAAGTCTTTATCTGGCTGTGCCAGGCTCCACCTTACATGGACTTGCCCTAAATCTGAAGCTTTAAGCGACTAAGCGCCAAGTCCTAGATTAAACAATAAAGTCATTTGAGTCTGGGAGTTCACCAGTAGAGCATGTGCCTAGTATAAGCAAGGCCCTGAGTTCAATCCTCAGCACCATAAAAAAATAAATAAACAAAATTGCCTTTGATTTTAAATGGGCAGCAACTCCTACCTCTGTAGCCAAGGTGTGATGGCCTCCAAGTTCTATGGGTATGAAGAGATTATGAGGAGAGGACACCACGGGGTGAACTCACTTCCATCTCTCAGAGGACCCAGAGGGAAGCAAGAGCTCTCCTCTCCATGGGAAAGCCCGCCTTCCACCAGCCAGGAAGCCCCAACCTGGCATCAGCTTCACTGACTTTGAGTCAGTGAAAACCTCAAACCCAGAGCCTGAGAGCTAATCAAGAAAAGAAATGAGAAGGCAGGTTTTCGAGGTTTTAAGATGGTGTCACGTGTATGGGGATTTTCAAGGAAATTTCTCATTGAGATTCAGGCTAACCACAGATGCTTGCTTGGTCAAGTGGGCGGAAGCTCAGGCTCAAGATTGGTTTCTAGGTACCGGTAAAGGGTGCAGAGGTTGAGCCCACTGTGATTAGAGGGTACAACTACAAACCAAGGTATACTTGGCCACAGAGACAAGGGCCTGGTGTCAGAGTCCCTATGGAGCCTCTGTTAATTAGATAATTAACTCCTACAGGCAGGATTGAGGAACAGCTAGGTTTTGTTTGTTTCTCCAGCTTTAGTATGGAGGACAGGAAAGCCCATGAAGCGTGGTGGAGAATCAGGTGCATACTTAACTCAGGCTGGTGGGGTGGCTTCTCCAAAGGAGAAGGTCCCTCTCAGTCCAGAAAGAGAGGGGTGAGTCAAGGGCACTGCTAGTGCTTGGGATGCAAAAGGTAATTTAGGGGAAGAATAGCTAAAGAAATGAAAGTGCTAAAATGAGTCTCTATTAAGGAAGACACTGTCTTTTAAACCAGCTGTTGAAGATGTAATGGAAGTGGGCTAGACATTTTATGCCCAGCCTAAAAAAAAAACAAAAAACAAACAAACAAAAAACTTGCATGAATATGCTCATCAATAGATAACAGACACTCAAGAATGTTAAAGAAACTTAAACAGGGAATTTAAAAATTGTTGGCCAGGTTTCTTACCAGTTATAAAGTAAAACCCAAAGAGAGAGCAGACTGACTCTCACAAAAAAATAATTTCAGTGGGTCAAGGCAACTATAGACCAAGGACAAAGAATTTTCCACACAACACAGCCTGACATCTGAAAAGATATGTCATAACTAACCAACATCCCAGAATTCTTTATGGGAGTGAAAGGTCATGTGAATATGAATTCTAAACTCAAAAAGCCTTGGGTAAGGTTTCACAACAAAGATTTAAAAAATAATTGAATTGAAATGATATTTCTGGGTCTATTTAGTCATAGGTCAGGAGCTAGCTTAGAGATAAGAAAAAGGAGGCATTTTACTGGAAGGAAAATTGATAATGGTATCAATGCTCTGTGCCTGGAGCTGGGATCGGGGCTTAACATTTTCACCTCTATTCAGGAAAATTGAAGATTTAGGTTTACAGGTGACTCTAAGTCCTGGATAGTGAAATGTCAAGCTGTCAGAAACAGAGCATAGAAATTTCACAAGATGGTAAGAATGGGAAGAAAGGTGCCCAGGAAAAGATAAAAAGAGGGCAAATCTGAGGTCATTGCTGAAATGGACTCTGAGTTATCTGCTCAGAGATTCAGGAAATACTGTAAGGATATCGCCAGCTTCACATACTGCCACCAAACACTATCAGGAAAAGCATCACAAACCAGGGAGAGCATTACCTCTTGTGTGAACTATGCTGTGGAGAATGAAGCTTGAAGTCATGTCTACTGTGTGCGAAAAAATAGGGCCTCCTGAGGAAGCATAAGGAGCCAGACAGCTAAGGACAGAAAAGCATTCTCCCCTGTGGAGGGTGGGAAGAGGGAAGCAGCCAGAAGACTAAGGCCAAAGGATTTGGATCCCAGGTATTCAAGTACTGAAAGGTACGGATGGGAAGAGTGAACACGAACCAGCCCACAAGGAGCCCTTGATTTGGACCAAATATTAAAGAGTCCTCGTCTCACAGTGTGAACAGTTTATATAACTTGACACCCTAAGGAGTGAAAATAAACACTGGTTAAATTAGAATATGGATGAATTTATAGGTGAATGAATCCATTCCAGACTATAGGGGAGGTCCATTCCTGATCTTTGGTGGCTGATGACCTCGACAGTAATTGTTCCATTGCCCTTTCTAATGAAACATCACTATCACTGTTGTCAAGGGACTCTCTCTAACCATCCGCCCACCCATGTATCCTACCATCAATATATCATCCATCCATTGATTTTTCCATGCATTTCCTCTATGCCTATCTTTTTAAAAACAATCCCTTATTAAGCATTGTTTTTGTGCCACTTGCTTTTTTCACTTAATACCATCAATACATAAAATATCTCATCATTCATTTTGTGTGTACATATTATCCTAATGTATGGATGTAACAATTTATTTAACAGGGGACAGTGCTTCCCACCATCCTTTTTATCAATGGTAACAAATTGAATGCATATGCAGAAAGTTAGAAAAGAGTAGCGTTCTCTAGGTAAAAAAAAAGAAAGAAAATATAACTAAAACAAAAAAATTGTTTTATGTTACCCAATTCAATGCAAACCCATTTGAGTCTATTCTGAAGGCTGCAGCTCAGTTCTGTAGTTTGTCTGCACACTCTTTCTGGGGATGGAGGGGGAAGTCAACAGCCCCAACTTCGGAAGAATTTGAACTCTTTGGCTGGGGTTAGGAGGGTGAGAAAAAGACTTTCCTACAAAACTGAGGAAATGCCTCTGTTGTTCACTTTGCTCCCTGCTCCTGAGGGCTCTGGCGAACATTAAGGATTTGATCAATTATTATTACTTCTCCTGCAGTCATTTCTGTAAGTCCAAATATACTCCAATCACTTTACTCATAACCAGAAAAAATGTTCAGATTGCTGCTTCCGATAGCTTTTTAATGACACCCCCTATTTCTTTCCCTCATTAACGCCACCTTATTTATCACGTTGGCACTCAAGCCGTAAACCACCAACAGCCTTGCCAACTGACACCCTGACATTATTGTTGGAGAAGTTCTCAGTTCCCTTCATGGACCCATTTACTCCTTCCTGAAATCTTTCCTAAGTCACCAGAGTCATTCCCTTGGATCCCTTTTATCTATCTTTGTTAAGTATCAGCTGTCACTCCCCCCCCCCCCTCCCGGCTTCTTCCAACTGAGAAGGCTGATAGACCCACAGTACAGAGGGAAGAGGAAGTTCTCTCACTTGGCAAGCTCTCTCTTCTCATCTTCGATGGCCCTGATGGCTTTCCTCTCCAAACTGCGCAGAGACGGGCGAAGGCAGTAGTACTTGTAGTCACACAGGCAGCATGGGTAGAGATCACACAGGCCGCAGGAACGCGAGCAGCGCTTGGAGTAGCACAGACAATAGGGGTAGGGGTGCAAGTCACAGCAGCAGTACGGGTGCATGTACAGGTCACACAGGCATCGTGTGCTCAGTTCATCGATGCATCGCAATTGCCTTAGTTCTCTGTCCACCTTCTTTATGTCCCTCCTAAC
Source organism: Pedetes capensis (assembly GCA_007922755.1). Lineage (NCBI taxonomy): Eukaryota > Metazoa > Chordata > Mammalia > Rodentia > Pedetidae > Pedetes > Pedetes capensis. The sequence goes on along the minus strand of VMDO01012326.1, from coordinate 50,591 downwards.
ACTGTCCAAAAGACAACTCAGTGCAGCCATTACGGACACACCTTATTGTTCTGTGAGTACCTTTCGGAAATGGCACTCAGGGGAAAAAATTGTTCTACGCTCTTCTCAGAGGTTTCTTTTAAAATTGAATGAGGCCCTGCATGGTTCACTTACTTTAAAGCTTGTGTTCTATGACCTCACTGCCCTCTAAGGATGTCATAGTCTTCTGGTTACCATGAGAACTGTACATAGTCATGGTCTCCAGAGACCCTCCTTAAAGTTACAAAGCTCCTCTCAGAACCATGCTGATGTTGAGATTTCATTCACCTTGACCTTGGATGGGTCTTCCCCACACAATCATGGCTCTTTGGGGTTCATGGGACCAACCTAGAAATGGGAGGAGTAACAGAAGTCGTGAAAGGCCCATGGAAAGAGTCAGCTGAGTGGCTAAGAGCACCCTCAGCCAGAAGTCCCTTGTGTGTCATCAGACCAAGTCTGGCCTTCTCCACAACTTGGGGCTCCCCCGCTATGACCTAGAATGCCCCTTTCTATGCAGATGAAGTATCTTAGTACAGGCAGCGAGCATCCCCAGTGGTATCAGAATGAGAAGCTGGTTCCTAGAGTCACAAAGAATGACTCAAACAGCAAACTTGCATGATACTCCTCTGTGGGCAAAAGCTGATCCCCTTCACAAGTCCAATTCTGAAGGGCGGCTTCAGGTCATAGGAACAGGTCCCCTCTTTCCTGATAATTCATCACGGCAGGTATCCAAATTCCTCCAGCTCTAAGTGATAGACTTCTGAACTCTTATTTTCCAATGAATACCATCCCAAGGCAAATGTCAGCAAAGGTTAAAACAGACAAGCTCTCAGTTTTAACTTGCTAAATACACAGGTTCAGAAGCTTAAATACACTCATCTGAATCTATATGGCACATTATTAAGATGGTTACAGCTATATTTCAACTAGGATTTTCTATTATCCCACCTTCCTAGTAATTTCACTCTTCATCCTGAAGTGTACTCTACATCATTTCAAGTGACTAAATAAAAGTAGAGCCTCCTTTAAAGATTCGATGAAAATGTAATTTTGTTTTGTGAGACAAAGTTTTGCTGTGTAGCCCAGGCTGTGTGGACCTCACTATATAGATGAGACTGGCCTCAAACTTGAGTCAATCCTTGTGCCTCAACCTCCTGGGTGCTGGGATTACAGGTGTGTGCCACCATGCCCCGCTGGAAATGTGATCTATTCTTGTCAGAAGGACAGTGTTGAAACTCATCAGAACCAGCCAAGTATGGTGGCACACACCTATAATCCCAACACATGGCAGGCAGAGGCAGGAGAATTTATACAAGCTCGAGGCCATAGCAGGATCCTGTCTCAAAAAAAAGCCAAAAAACAACAACAGCAAGAAATGCACCAGAACTGGCTAAAACTTGTAAGGATGGACACAGCTCCTTGAAACATAAACACAGAAACTCCCATGGGCTCTAGCATGGAGGCAGGGGCCTTTCCATACGCAAGACTATCCATAGCAGACCTCATTCACCTTGGCTGGTGTCCAGAGAGGACGTCCTCTGGGATGGAGGGAAGGCCTTAGCAACTTCCCAAGCTGACCAGCACTTGCTTTGTCCCTAGTATTGGCAGAACAGTGTGTCAAAAAGAGTCCTTCTGCCTCTTCCACTGGGTAGGATAGCTACAGGTCAAGTCCATTCACTAGGCCAGTGTTACAAAGGCACTCGGCTAGCAGTCGTGGGATCAAGGTACAGTGCATAAATACTAAACACAAAATTATACACACAGCCTGACTTCAACTCTGTTGAAAAGAACCCACAGGCAAGAAACACCCTGAAAAATTAACTGTGGTTATCTCTGAGAAGTAGGATTATAGACAGCTTTTTAAAATTCTCTATTCTAGGGCAGGGGGTCTGCAACCATAGCACCTGTCATCCAATCTTGCCTGATCTCGGAAGCTAAGCAGGGTCAGCCTGATTAGGCCTTGGATGGCAGACTGCCTGGAAACACCAGGTGCTGCAGGCCAGGGAGAAGGACCTGGCAATCCACTCCTGAAACAATCTGCCCTTGAAAACCCTATGAATAGCAGAGAAGCACTGGCAATAGTGCAGGGCATGACACAGTGTCCGGGAGTGTTTTGTCTGATGTATATTGGGTTGCTATGAGTTGGACCCTATTCCACGGCACCTAACAACAACAAGAAAGGCTGGGGGTATAGTTCAGTGACAGAGCTTGTATGGGAGGCCCTGCGTTCAATCTGAAGCACCTCCAAAAAAATTCTCTGGTTGTTGTTGTTGTTGTTGTTTGCATTTTGTTTGTGTTTTGTTTTTGAGTACTGAGTGTTGAATTCAGTGCCTCATACACATGCTAGGCAAATGCTCTACCACTGATAAGTACCTCCATCCCCTTTTTTATTTTGAAACTGGGCTCATACCTGTGATCCTCCTGCCTCAGCCTCCAGAGTTGCTGGTATTACAGGCATATGCCACAATTTCCTGGCTACCTCTGGAATATGTTGTGATTTTTTTTTTTATGCTGGAGTTTAGTTCAGTTGGTAAAGTGCCATGCTTAACTCTCTGAGGACCCAGGTTCAATCCCCAGCACCACAAAAATGGGAGAAGGGCATGGCAATCCACTTCCAAAGCAATCCCAAAACAATCATCCATTGAAAAACCTGTGAGAGTCAGTATGAATTGCACAGTTAGACCTGACTCAACAACACTGAACAACAAAAAGTTTCTTTTATAAGGATATTATCGGTTTCATAATGAAATACTTTCTGATATTGTTCTGTCTACACACTATCCAGTTTTACACTAAACTGCCAAGCTTCCCTCTGGCCCTGCCTTGAAAACCCAGTTGAGCTTTAGGGCTATCCCTGAGGAAGCCTTCATAAGACAGATACCTGCTATTTGGTCTGCCTATCATCTATTACACCTTCTTTTAGTCAAATAACTTTCCCTCCCATCCCCAACTCCTGTCATCCACCATTAGGTTCTATGATAAAGTTGCCCAGCTAAAGGCCAAAGCTGGCCAATCCGATTCTCCATCAGGAACCTGAGGTTTAGCACTGACTGGAAGCCTGAAGGTGGCTGGAGTGATTCTAACAGTGGACCCTGAAACGACTCCACTTTAGTGACTGCCCTGTGCTGCCATTTTCAATTTGGTCCTCTGCTTGTCTTTGGGCCTGTGAGCAACTCCATATCTTTCCAATAAGCTTCTAAGTTACCAAGTCAGTTTCTGTTTCTTTTACCTAAAGAACCCAATGGGTATGACAACCTGCCTCCCTTGACCTACCCATGGAGGACCACTCTACTCCAGGCTGAACTGGTTTTTTGTTTGTTTGTTTGTTTTGGTGGTGGGGGGGGGAAGGTACTAGAGGGCTGAGCCCAGGGTTTTGCATGTACTTTGCAAGTGCTCTACTAGTGAGCTGCATCCCCAGCTCTTTTTTTTTTTTTTTTAATCTTCTGTACTTGGGGATTGAACACAGGGCTTCCCATATACTTTGCAAGTGCTTTTACCGCTGGCCTGTACCCCCAGCCCATTTTTTAGTTTTTAATCTTGAGGCAGGCTCTCACTAAGTTACACAGGCTGCCTCTTGCCTCCAACTTGTGATCCTCCTCCTACCATCTCCAGAGTCATTGGGATTATAAGTGTGTGCCACTGCACTGAGCTTCCAGGCTAAATTTGTAAATCAGCTCTTGTTCCAGGGGACATTGTCCCATGTGAGTCCAGGCCCTCCCTCTTAACCCAGACCTAGCTGCATCAGGGCAGCTGCCATCCTGAAGGCCCTGTGAGTATAAGACAAAGATGGTGATTCAAATGAGGGAAAAGGATTGGAAACATCCAGGAAGACCCATCCATGAACACTGCCCCTGAGCAAGAGAGGCTTCCCTGAGGCCAGAATCTCAAACCTTTAGCTTTGGAAAACCTGCATCATTCAGCCCAGCAGAGAATCTCTGCTAGGGCACTTGGGGCCAATAAGCCTAGAAGTATAGGGGCTCAGACATGACCTGAGGTGCCCTCTTACTGTTTGGATGACAGGGCTCTGAACAACTCTATTGGTTCATGTCATTTGGACTTCCCCCAACTCTGCAGCCCCATGAGATCTTCAACAAATATCTTCCTTCTAAATAAGGTGAAGGCTAAGGAGGAGGAGGATAGGAATATTGTTCTTGTAGCTGCAGCCAACAGGGTTCAAGTTCTGCAAGGGTGGGGGAATTGCTCTTGCTCGGTGGGGTCTGAAAGCTGTGGACCAGCTCAGAATGAATTTTCCTTGATTTTCAGCAAATCTGACCATTCAAGCATTATTGAGAAGGAGTCATGGGAATTTTACACACCAAATAAAGGCTGGAGTTAATTCTTCATTAAGATTTAAGGGAGAACTGGGCACTGTAATGCATACCAGTAATCCTAGCACTCAAGAGGCTAAGGCATGAGGACCACATGTTTGAGGCCAATAGGGGTACATAGTGAGATTCTGTCGAGGGGGGGGAGAGAAGGAAAAGGAAAGAAAGAGAGAGAGAGAAAGAAAGGGAGGGAAGGGAGGAAGGAAGAGAGGAGAGAAAGAGGGAGAGAGAGAAAAAGAAAGAAAGGAAAAAAGGAAGGAAGGAAAGAAGAAAGGAAGGAAGGAAGGAAGGAAGGAAGGAAGGAAGGAAGGAAGGGGAGGAAGGAAGGAAAGAAGGAAGGGTGGCTTGATTCAAAGAGTTGATGGAGATATTAGGGTGACCAACCTCTCTGATTTACCCAAATGGACACTTATCTCGTGTGCAAACCAACACTCTCTCTGGCTCTAAAGTTATTAAGGAGTCGTCTTATGAGCTCTATATTCTGTTGACAACTGTAGCTTCTAACTTGTCTTTCTCCATCTCAATCTTCATTGGCTCCTTCTCTCCCTCCTCCTTTTCAACTTCATGAATTCTCCAAGAAAAATTGTCAGGAGCATTCTGATGCTTGAGTCTGCACCAGGCTAATCCTCACAACAACCCTAAGATATGGGGACTATTATTTTACCCATTTTACACATAAGGACAGCAACTCAGAGAGTTCACACAGGGAGTGACAGAGCCAGGGCTCCCTGCGCCAGCCCTGCAGATAGCCTCCAGTCTCTTTGTCCTAGACAACTAAGACCCTTGCGAAGAAAATTTCTCTTGACTTGCCTTTAAAGATGAAAGAGGAATTAGACTTGAGTACCAAAGGCCCTGTCATATAGCTCAGTGGCAGAGTGCATTGGCAAGTACCAAGCCCTGGGTTCAATGCCCAACACTTGCAAAAAAATATTTTTTTTTTAAATTAAAAAGTGCTTTCTATCATGGGACATGGATCACTTGCTTTGTCAGGAACATGAACTGTCAGTTCACACCATAGATTTGGAACCGACATTACCCCAAGTAAGAGCATCAGGTCTTCCAGCTGAGGGTTCTCTACACAGGGAGATGTCAAGCTGAATCTTCTACCTCCAGAGGGAGTTGTGTTTAACCAGAGAATATGGAGTCCGAAACCCTCTTTTTACCTAATGTTCCGTCTGACTCAGCTCTCCAGGGAAAGCTCCTAGAAGCTGAGGTACATTCAGATCCCTGACTCTTTTCCCACCTCCCTCAGGAGTACACAAGACAGAACAAGGTAAGACTCCTGATGCTAGAAACCGGAGCAAGGCCAAGACCCAGCTTGCCTTTCAGCCATGGGACCGGATGGCCCCAAGAGGAAGAGAAGGACAGGAAAGAGGAGGGAGAAGGGAATGTGGAACTTGTCTGTCTGATCTCATTCAGGGGCTCTCAAAGCTCTTGGCCTCAGGACCGCTTTACACATCACAGTTATCAAGGACACCAAGCTTTTGGCTTTGTGAGTTTTATCTATCAGTACTTACCGTATTAGAAATTAAAACCTAGGGCTACGGGTGTAGCATTGTTTGCCTAGCATTTGCAAGGCCCTAGGTTCAATGGCAAGCACTATAGAAAGAAAAATTAAAACTAAGAAATGTACAAAGTATGTATTCATTTGAAAACTAACCATAGTAAATCAGTTACGTGTTAGCACAAACAATTTTTTTCTCATATTTACAGACTGAACCCAGGGCTTCTCAGATACTTTGCAAGTGCTCGACCACCGAGCTGCACCCACAGCCCATTATTTTACTTTTTATTTTGAGACAGGGTCTCACTAAATTGTGCAGGCTGCCTCTAGTCTTGAACTCTCAATCCTCCTGCCTCTGCCTCCAAGTCATTGAAATTACAGACATCTGCCACTGTGCCCAGCTCCACAAATGATATTTCTAATGGGAACCATGTTTCTCCAAAATGATTAAGAACGAGGGCACAGTTTTACATTTTTACAAATCTTTCTCTTTTTTTCTCTTTTGTTTTGTGTTTCAATACTGGAAGGTTGAACCCAAGGCTTCACACATGCTTTGCAAGCCTTCTACCACTGAGCTGCACCCCCAGCCCATCTTTTACATTTTATTTTGAGACAGGGTCTTGCTATATTATGCAGGCTGCCTCTGGCCTTGAATTTGCAATCCTCCCTCCTCAGCCTCCTCAATTGCTGGGATTACAGGGATTAAAGTCGATGGGAACCACACCCAGTTTTACAGATCTTTCTCATGTCTGGCTTTGTACAGGGCAGCTGAAATATCTTCTTCTGCCTTCAACCTATTCCAATGCATTGTTCTGGTTTAAATAGAGAAGAAAATCCAGCAGTGCACAGATGTGTACTTGAAAAATGAAGGACCTCTCAGACCTGTGAAAGGTCTTGGCAATCACATGTTGAGAATGGCTGCTTTAATTCATAGTTCTGGAAGTCACTCAGTGCTTAAAAGCCATAACTATACTTTCCCTAAAAGATATAAGTCAGCCTCACTTTGCAGACGCTTATGATAGAGCTTTTGGGAAATCTGCCCACCCATACATCTCCTTCCCTAAGTACTGAACCCCAGAGAGAACTCTGCCAGGAACTCTTGTAAGACAGGACCTGCCCTGCCACCCCCCAACCCCCTGGGGGGCACAAGTTTGTGTGCCAAGAGAGGACCCTGACCATGACTGGGTCAGCTGGGTTCTCTCTTCTGGGAATTTGACATTGGGGGAATCTGAAAGAAGGGAGCTTGACTCAGAAACTGAGGTTGCTGTGGGGGCAACCTCTTCAGATATGCAGCCTGTGGCCTTTCCTGCATTTAGGACCGGCTTCAAAGCTCCCAGATGAGAACACTTTCGTTTTCACAGCTTACTAGCTTACTATGCCATTCATTCATTCTTTTAGCAAATTCCTCAAAGGTTAATGGTAAGTAAGGATCTTAAAAGAGAAGTAAGTAGAAATTAAAAGTTGAAAATCCAGCTGGGAGCAGGGGCTAATGCCTATAATCCCAGCAATTTAGGATGTAGAGACAGGAAGATCAGAGGTTCAAGGCCAGAGACTGCCTGTGTAATTTAATGAGACCTTGTCTCAAGGTAAAAAATAAATAAGGCGCAGGGGGTGCAGCCCAGTTGTAGAATGCTTGCAAAGTATGTGCAAGGCCATAGGTTCAACCCCCAAATACTGTAAAAAAAATAAAAGTATGTAGGGGGCTGGAGGGTGTCACTCTGTGGTAGAGCACTTTTCTAGAATACTGGAGGCTCTGGATTCCATCCCCAACACCAAACAAACAACAAGAAACAAGAAAAAATATGTGTGTAGGAGGATTCTAGCCTCAGCCAAGGTGTGACACCACCACCACCACCACCACCACCACCACCACCACCACCCCGCTAGGGATTATCTGGGTCTGGTCCACTGTATGGACTAGACTGGTAGGTAGATCGAGCAACACCCAGTTGTTGATTGAGAAGGAACTTGCCTAAAAGAAGCTCAGCCTGGAGGGCAGTCTGGACTCTGAACTCACCCCAGGCTCTGTGGCCTGATTTTATTTTCAGTCCTAGAAAGTCCCTCAGTAAGAGTTCCAGTGGTGCAATCAGTTAGTGCGCGGTACTTATATGAAAGTCCCTCAGTGGCAGAAGTGCTTTCTTTTATCTGATGTAAAATTTTATTGAGGAATGACATATATGCAGCAAAGAAAACCAGTCCTAAACATTCAGCCTGGTGAATTTCCACTGGCATCTAGAGCGTTCCAGAAGTCCCCTTCATCCTGGGGCCTTTGGGACATTGGCCTCTCCAGGGTCCAGTGTCCTGTTTTCTAGTGTCTCAAATGAGTTTCCTCTGGTTTCAACCTTTATGGAAGTAGAAATATACCAAAATCTGTAGTTTGGTGTCTTGCTTCTCTCACTCAATATAACAGTTGTGAGATTCAAGTACACACCTGTAATCCTGGCACTCGGGAGGATGAGGCAGGAGGATCACAAGTTGGAGACCACAGACAGCCTGCACAACTCTATAAGACTTTGTCTCAAAAATTAAAAATAAGTTTAAAAAGAGGGGCTTTTTGGCTTTGTGAGTTCTATCAGTACTTACTGTATTAGAAATTAAAACCTAGGGCTACAGGTGTAGCATTGTTTGCCTAGCATTTGCAAGGCAGTTCAGTGGTAGAGCACTTGCCTAGCATGCACAAGGCCCTGGGTCCAATCCCCCAGTACTAAAAAAGAAACAACAAACTCAAAGAGTTGTGAGATTCACCTGTTTTGTGGTATTTTATTCACTTTCACCACCATAGACCATTCCATCATATAAATGGTATTTACGAACCACCAAGTATTTATGCTTTCTATGTATATGGACAGGCTGGGATTTAGTTCAGTTGGTAGAGCGCTGCTCTGCTCTGCAGTCTCTGAGGTCCCAAGTTTGATTCCCCGCACCACAAAAATGGGAGAAGGATGTGGCAAATCCACTCAGGCAATCCCAAAACAATCAGCTATTGAAAACCCTATGAAGGTTGCTATGAGTCAGACATGATTCGATGGCACCTGACAACAACAACAACAATGTATATGGACATTTGGGTGTTTTCTACTTGGGATTATGGTGGGGACCAGGGCTGTTAGAGCCATTCTGGTATACGTTTTGGTGAATAGTCATGGTATCTTTGTGGCCTGGAATTACATGGTTCATAGGGCATGCATTTGATCAGCTCCACTAGACCTTGCTAAACAGTTTTACGAAGTATTGTAAAATAAACAATTGGCAGTGAGTTATTGTTAAGATTAAAGAATGTCCAGTCTCTCTTTGAATTTGTACTGCTCTGATATAAATTTCTATGCCCTCCTAAATGTTCAATAATATCTAGCACATCTCACAGATCATCTATATAAGTGGATTTCTTTTTTTTTTTTTTTTTTTTTTTTTTGAGAAAAAGGACAAAGCTGAGGCTTGTGGCATGGTCAAACTGGCACACATGGACCAGGCATGATGGTGCATGGCTCTAATCCTGGCACTTGGGAGGCTGCAGCAGGAGGATTGAGAGTTTGAGGCCAGCCTGGGCTACATAGTGAGACCATATCTCAGAACAAACAAACAAACAAAAATAGTACATAGATGATGGTGAGCAGCTAAGAGCAGGACTATGACACAGTTGCTCAAGCCCAGGGTGACTGTGAGAACACCAGCCTCCCACAACGATCTCAGGGAACACCAGAGGCCCCAGCAGAGTGCTGCAGTGCTCCGCCATGATGCACGCCACCCGAAGAAACATGGCTCGTTACACTTAAGTTACCCCCCGGGGTGCTTAAAAATGCCACCGAGACCCAAGACTCATGCCTGTGTTCTTGCTTCCCTTTTAATCTCTTTTGCTCCTAGTTTTTCAAATAAATACTCATCTCTTATATAAGTAAAATCAGAATGTTGTTTTCCTGATGTTTCTTAAAGCCCCAGCCACCTACACCATCAGAGGCAGGGGTAGGCAAAGGAGCACCGTCCCCACCTGTAAAAGTCGATCTTAAGATGATCTTGAGCTTTCAAAAACGACAGCAATGGCAGGGGAGGCCGGGGCTGGGGACATGGTCTTTCACACAGCTCTCCCAGCCAGTCCTCAGCAGGTCACTCTGTCTCTCTCCCCACAGGCCCCTTCTAGCTCCCAGGCTGGCATCCATCTAGGTTCTTCTTGAATTCCTTCCTCAGCCTCTGTCACCTCGTGGTCCCTCCCACATCTTTGGTTTGGAAATCCTGCTCTCCGATGGCAATCTCCTACTCCCCAGCTTCCTCCCTCCCTTAACAACACACCAGAGACTTGTTTCATACCTACAGAGGCCTCGAGTCTCTCCACAGCCTCTTTCCATCCTCCAGGGCATGGACTCTTCCCGCTGCTCCCACCTCCCCACCAAGCCCCGACTCTGGGGCTCATCCAAGGCAGAGGCAGGTGGTGCTGGGGCAGCAGAAGTTCCCAAGGAGAAGGGCAGAGTTGCTTGCAGACAGTGAGCGACAGCTGCTCTCTCCACTTTGGTGCCTTTGCCTTAGTGCCTTTGCCTCCACCTTGGTCATTTTTCTGCCTCCCCTTGTGCTTAGCCCCTCTCTTGTCAGCTAGCCCTGCTCAGCGCTCAGACTTCAGCTTAAAAACCACTTCCCTGGGGCGGCCTCCTCCAGTCACCTGTAAGATCCTCCAAAGAGACCTTGCCCATGTCCCAGAGCCCGCATCATCGCGCCAGTGGCTTTTTCACACATCTAACTTACCCCTTGCAAGGGCCTAGGCCTGTCCCACATCCCTGCCATAGCACCTGGCACAGTGCCTACAGCTGAGCAGATAGTGATGGTGGGAGTGGACTGATAGAGACTGGCCAGAGGCTGTCCTACGGTGGCCAGGCAGGGGGTGGCAAGGCAGAGCCAGGCAGGTGGAGCATCTCTCAGTATCAGACAGGAAGATCCTCCTCCTCCTGCCTCCAGGCCCCCTGTGCTGCTGACCCTGGGCTTGGTGTCTTCACATCCCTGCGATAGGCTGGAACCGGCTTCCCCAGGGCTCCCCTGAGTCTGAGTGAGAACCTATCCCTATAGAGCTTCTTCAAGGAGACAGCAGAGGAGGCCTTTTGCCAGGGCTGGGGCCACAGCCCCCATCCTAGGCAGGGGTTCCCTGCTCCTGAGGCTCATTCTCACCCCATTCTCATCAGCTCATGCTGATATGCTACTGTTAGGTGGTCGAGACAGGGTCAGTAGGTCATCTGAATGGATGTATGATGACATTGCTGGCATGCTGAAGCAATGCAGGCAGGTTAATAAGCTCCACCCCCATTCACATGCATGTGCACACACAGGCATTTGCACACGTGTGCACATACACCAAGTGCTCTGGTACCATCACCGCTAAGGTGATTCTTTCTATTATAACAGAAAACCCAGTGACAAATGGACTAAACAATGAAAGGAACTTACTAACTGTATTAGTCCATTTCCTGTTGCTAAAACCCCAACACCACATGCTGGGTAAGTTATAAAGAAAAGAGGTTTAGTTTGGTTCATAGTTTTGGAGGTGAAGGTCAAGGGTCCATATCTAGTAATGGCTTTCTTGCTGGCTGAGGCAGCGCAGGGCAAAAGACAGGGAGAGTATATGTGTTTGTGGATCTCCTCTGCTCTCTCCACCTCTTCTTATAAAGCTGCCCGGATTCAACCATGGGGCCCCATCCTGATGACCTTTTCTAATTTTAATCACTTCCCAAAGGCCCCACCTCTGAACACCATAGTCAGATTGAGTTTCCACTCTCTTAATAACTCACCATGGAGATGAAATTTCAACACATAAAGTCTTAAGGGATCCACTCAAACATGACCACAGTATGAACTTACCTAATCAACATATATAATCTGCTTGTCTATATACCCGGCTGCAGGTATTGTCTGATCAGGACTCTGGCTCCATTTCTCTGCCCTCCTCACAGTGTTGGCTTCCTGTTTAGGCTTGCTTCCCTCACGCTCACAGATGGCTCACAGCAATAACAAAGGTTACATGTTTCCTAAGTTACACTTGGATGAGAGTCCATGTCTACCCTGTAACTATGGAGAGAGTTCTGAGCCAAGTGTGGTGGCATGCACCTGTAATCCTAGCTACTCGGGAGACACAGGCAGAGGATCATGAGTTTGAGGCCACTCTGGGCTACATAGCAAGGCTCTGTCTCAAAAAAAAAAAAAAAAGAAAAGAAAAGAAAAGACAAAGAAAAAAGAAAAGAAAAGAAAAAAAGAAAAAAAAAAGTCCTGAGTTTCATTCCAATTGCACAAACCAATGTCACACGCTCACTTCTTATTGCTATGGAAGGTCATTGCTATCATCATAGTGCTCAGCAGGTCCTGTGTAAATACTTGAACGAAACACTTCCAAGTCTGTGTTTGCCTGGGGTTCTGTCTTTGAGAACAAGTCTGGTGGCAGATGCCCCTCTTCCTCTACTCTAGTTCATAAAGTTGTAAATGATGCAGGATTCATCACCAAGAGTCTCCAGGGCTCTCTGGGAGACGATGACTATTGCCTAACTGCTGTATTGTGAACAGTCCCACTGCCAGAACGAAGACTTCCAGACCTCATGGGATTATCAGCCTTCCCTAAGCTCCACCATGGTAAGAGGGGGATGAAACCCCTTGTAATTCTCCTTCCTTTGGGAGTTGAAATACCAGTTAACTGAAAATAAAATGTATCTTTCCCCAAATGGCTGTCACAGGGTGTTTTGGACTGAACTGTACCCCCTAAAATTGTTTTGGACTGAATTGTACCCCCTATATTGACGTCCTCACCCCTAATGCAACTGAGATGGGGCCTTTCAAAAGGTAATTAAGGTAATTTCTTGGGCACGGTGGCACACACTTGTAATTCCAGCAACTTGGGAGGCTGAGGCAGGGGATCAAGAGTTGGAGGCAATGCCGGGCACAGCGGTGCACGCCTGTAATCCCAGCGATTTAGGAGGCAGAGGCAGGAGGATCGTCAGTTAGAGACCAGAGGCAGTCTGCATAACTTAGTGAGACTCTGTCTCAAAAACTAAAAAACTGGGCTGGGGGGTGCAGCTCAGTGGTTCAGCACTTACAGAGCATGTAAGCTCAAGGCCTTGGGTTCAACCCCCAGTATCACACAAAAAAAAAAAAAAAAAAAGTTGGAGGCAAGAAGCAGCCTGTGCTACTTAGTGAGACCCTGTCTCAAAATACAATAATAAACTAGGCACAGTGGCACATGCTTGTAATCCTAGTGACTGAGGAAATGGAGCCAGGAGGATTGCAATTTTGAAGCTAGAAGGCAGCCTGCATAACATAGTGAGACCTTGACTCAGAATAAAAAATATAAGAAATGGGCTGATGGAACAGCCCAATGGTAGAGCACTGGCAAAGTATTTGTGAGGCCCTGGGTGCAACCCCTAAGTACCACACTTATATACAAAAGGTAACTGAGGTAATTAAAATAAGGTCATAAGGGTAGGGCACATAATCCAGTATTACTGGTGTCATTGCAGGAAGAGGACAGACACCAGGGATATGTATGCACACAGAAAAGGCCACATGAGCATACAGTGAGAAGGTTGTCATCTGCCAGCTAAGGAGAGAGGCCTTGGGAGAAACTATACTTGTTAACACCTTGACTTTGGACTTCAAGCCCCCAGAATTGTGAGAAATAAAATTCCATTGTCTCAGCCACCCAGTCTGTGGTATTTTGTTATGACAGCCAAGCAGACTAATGCATGTGGTTGGTTATGATCCAACCTCTCAGTAGGATAACTAGCCGGCAGCTGTGTGGTGGTAGATCATTAACAACCAGCTCTCCAGGGACAAACTGGCTGATTCGCAGGATTTGCCAATTGCTATGTTGTCACTACTCCCACTAGGGCCAATGTCAGGCTATCAGTGAGATATCACTGAATACCAAGTTGAGAAGAGCTGCACATCATTGGCTTTTGCCAGCCAAAGAAGGCTGACTCCAGCCTGCACTGCTTGTCAGGCAATCCTGGGAGCAAATATTTTTAGTAGCACATGGCATGTCAGGATCTCACCTTTTTTTTTTTTTTTTTTTTTTTTTTTTTTTTGGTGGTACTGGAGGTTGAACCCAAGGCCTCGCACTTGCATACTTTGCAAGTGCTGGACCACTGAGTGGCACTCCCAGCCCATTTTTAGTTTTTGAGACAGGGTCTTGCTAAATTATGCAGACTGCCTGGTCTTGAACTTGTGATCCTCCTGCCTCCGCCTCCCTAGCTGCTGGGATCACAGGTGTGCACCACCACGCCCGGCTCACTTTTTTTATTTTTTTAATAAAACAGTATTTTTCCAGATTACCCTTAACCTCGCCACAAACACAGGCATGCCACATGTGCACATGCACACACACACACACACACACACACACACACACACACACACAGGCACAATGGGGCTAGGATTCTCAAAACAGTAAATGCTTTGAAAATATGGCAGCCTCTGTATTCTGCTGTCTGTCTTACTTTTTACTCCTAATTCTGTTTAATGCATTAAGGAAACATAGGAACAAAATTGTACAAAGTGTCTGGCTTTTGTTTCAGAGCCAAAGAGTTCTCCAGGAGGGGCCACAAAGAGGAAGCTATTTCCCAACAAACTGGGGATCCGCATTTTTCCCTGTTCCCCCATTGTTTCTTCACTCATTCAAATGAGCTATTTCCCAGCAATCTTTTCTTTCTTTCCCATTATTTACCTACCACATTTTAATCTACTTGGGACTATATGTGTTAATTTCATATTTATCATGAGCTTCACATCTCTCCCCAGAGCAGCTCTTAAAAGCACTTGAAATTCATAACTGAGCATCCTGGCTCCTTGGGCACAGATTGCAATGATTAATTGGATATTTTCCATTCCACTCTAACTCAGGCTTACAGAATGTGTGGTATGGAGCTCTTTCCTCTGTCTTTGGCTGCAGCTAACTGAAGAATCTGCTCTCTACCCATTTCCTTTACTGTGAACTTTGTCTTCACTTGGTGGCCACTAGTAGAATTCACAAAAAGCTCTTTCCCCAACCTGAGCTTCTTAATTCCTGCTCCTCTGCATGTTCCCACTTCTTAGGAAACTAGGCTGTTGGCTTTTGGTCCAGGGAGCAATATCTTAGCCATGACAGCTCCCAGGGCGGAGTACACTAATCTCTGGGAACCTAGAGAGAAGCTGGCTCCCTCCATACAGCTGGGGAGCCCTCTGGCCCAATGATTCTGACTATTCCTGTCACTTGGGGATTCCAGTGTGGCTTGTATTTTGTTGCTTTGGCTGCAAGTATAGCTGGGTAATTGTAGGAAGATCTTGGAATATGGAACTATCCAGACATGTGATAGAGCAGATGCGTGCATGGCAGCGGGAAGAGCCAGCTGGGAATCTTTCATCAACTCCACCATCAGTGAGGGTATACCGGGGGATTGAAGTCAGCCTTGGCTGGGGGGGGGGGGGGGGGATGTAGCTCAGTGGTACAGCAAATGCTTAGCATAGGCGAGGTCCTGGGTTGCATCCCCAGCACAAGGAAAGGAAGGAAGGAAAGAAAGCAGGAAAGAAGGCAGTCAGGAAGGAAAGAAGAAATAAAAAAGAAAACCTGCCACAGAGGGAGAATCCATTCCAAGGAAATCAACCAACATTACAAATCAGGGCTTTTGGATTTCCACCCTCTACCCACCAGGGCACCCACTTATAGCACACCACTGGAAATACTCCTTTAAAAAAAAATCCCTAACCAGGCACTGTGGGGCACATCCATAATCCTAGCAACTCAGGAGGCCGAGGCTGCAGGTGCGGCACAGTGGTACTGCACTTCGTCTAGCTTGTTCAAGGCCCTAGGTTCAACTCCCTGGCACTGAATTAAAAAAAAAAAAAAAAAGAAAGAAAGAAAGAAAAAGAAAAAGAAAAAAGAAAAAAATCTCTTACAACAGGCAGTGAGCTATGCAATTAGAATCTTCACCATCTCAACCTGCTTATCACTTTCTAGAAGCTCCTGGTGCTAAATGGTAGCAAAACAAGTGTGAATTACACAACCCCCTTGGAAGAGAGATCTTCCTTTCCAGTCCCCAATGACTGTAACCCTATGAGGACATCAGGTCAACTCCACCAGCGGCAGATCATACACTCATAGCTCCCACTGCCATGTGAAGTCTCCTTCTTCTTCACATGGGCTTTTCTGTGGGTTTATTGATAATATCTACATGATCCGATAAGCAGTTCTATCTGTTCACATCAGGTCCCAAGCCCCAGAGAGAATCACTACACATACAGATGTCAGGGTCCAGCCTCCATGCCTCTCAACCATGGCCCAGGTAGCAATATTTTCTTTCTTTCTTTCTTTCTTTTTTTTTTTCCTACTGGGGAGTTGAACTCTGGGCCTCATGCATGCTTTTTGCAAGCACTTAACCACTCAGCCACACCGCTAGCCCATTTTTTTAGTTTGTATTTTGAGACAGAGTCTCCTTAAATTATGCAGGCTGTCTCTGGCCTCAAACGTGCAATCCTCCTGTCTACTTCCCACCAAGTCACTGGGATTACAGGAGTGAGCACCCACTTTAGATAGCGATATTTTCAATCAGCTCCCCCGGAGGCTGTGGTAAAGCCAATTTGTCTCCAGGTCTGGGATTGACCTGACGTTTGGAAGCTGCTGCAAAAACATGGGTGAAGAAGCCAGGCATGGTGGTACCCGGCAGCAATCCTAGCATTTGGAAGGCAGTCAGGAGGATCGACACCTGGGTGACACAGTGAGACTGTCTGGAGAATAAAAACAAAACAAAAGATCAGCAAATATGCTAGACTCTTCCGCAGCAGCCTCTTAGAGTCTGAACTCAGCAGAGGTCAGGCTGCAGGACTCACCCAGTCTGTTCTGTTCCGGAGCTGACAGCAACATCTCAGGGCATCTACTCTATCACCCTCCAGTCCACACAACATGGGAACCTTACTAACTCCTGATAATACAGGGACACCAAGGCTGGCTCTGGGGTACAAGAGGGGATGACTGATTAACTGCCTTGTGAACAGCCTAATTGCACATCATTTCCTAATTTATCATTTCCAAATGAAGCACGGAGGCTGCCAGGTGAGCTCAGCTGCTCACCGCCATTCCCTGAGTGACTCAGGGCTCTACCCCACCTCCGCACTGATGATGTGCGGATGCCCCACCCCAACTTCACATTGGAAAGGAATCACCTGGGGAGCTTGTTAAAGAGCCAAATTCCTGGACGCCTTCCCAGGTGCCTGGTGCTGTCTCAGGAGGTCCTGGGAGAAGTCTTAGAAGCCCCTTAGTTAACAAGCTCCCCAGGTGAAGTGACCAGATGGCAGCGGCCTCACTTGAGCCCAAAAGTTTATCACAGAATGTCTGGTCTCCTTCAGAGTATCATATTCCCTGAAGGAGTTCCTCAGAAGGAACAATGAAATCAGCCTTTTCCTTAGCTTTTTGTCAGAAAAAAATACTACATCTAAGAAATCAAACCGTGCATGTCAGCAGAGAAAAGACAGGAATGCTGGGGGGCCATCTGGCTAGCCACTCTTCCCCTCAGAAAACCTGGACATGGTGAGTGACAAGCCAACATCCCAAGCAGGTAGGCTGCTCCTTTAAAGGGAAATTGGGTGGGCATGGGGGCACAAAGGCCCCCAGCTGTAACAGCTGGTTGGGATGCTCCCCCTGCCAGGGTAATTCCAGAGGTTTTGGTTGGTGAGGGTAATCATCAAATTAAATGTTTTAATTACTGGAATGACACATGCATTTCTTTTGAGAATAGAGCATCACTGGAACACAGTAGCCACCTCCCCAAGGCCCAGGCTGCTTTGCTTCCAGGGAAGGAGGTGTCTGGAGGAGTCCATTTTCATTTCTTTACAAAACTGAGTTGAGAAATAAAGGCACAAGATTGACACGTATTCCCAGTCAGCTCTGATTTAATGAGCACGATTCAAAGCTTGGATCCTGCCAGCCACATCCATATTAATATGTCTGTGGAAAAAAAAAAAACCAACAACAGAGGAAGTGACAAACTGTTATTTCTAGTATTTGAAATACACTTTCAATTACTGTTGAAATGGCTAACCCGGGTGAGCCTCAGGTTGAGACAGCCCAGCTGTCTCCTCACTGCCCATCACTCCTGCCCCTGCGAGGAAGAAGCTGTTTACATGCAGATCTTGAGTCTGGAGCCAGGTCAGAGGGTTTGAAAGCTGAGGTGTTCACAGCTGTGTTCTGTTCCTGGTTGTGATCCAATTTCTCCTCCACACCCTGGAGCCAGGCAAGGCCTCTCCCCTCCAAGGCTTTTATCTTGAATCATTTGTTGCATAATCATCAGAGTCATTATGATCATAATAGTCTTTGTGATTCTGATTTTCCCAGTCATGAACACATGAAAATAAGATAAATGTCTTGTTCTGAACATTTTGAGATTCTAAAAAGGTGCTGGGTCAACCTGTGGTGTTAACAGGGGAGGGATGTAAAGGAAATGCAGCATGGAGAGAACCCTCAGTTTGGGTGCTTTGTTGGTAAGAACCAGGCACCTGGTCTAGCAGGAAAGGGATCCCGGGCAGATCCATTCCTGTACTACCAACTGGGTGGTGCAAGACTCCTGGGTTCTGGTTGTTGTTGTTGTTAGGTGCCCTGGAGCCGGTATCCGACTCATAGCGACCCTCATAGGGTTTTCTATGGCTGACTGTTTCAGGATTGCCTTGGGAGTGGATTGCTAGGCCCTTCTCCCATTTTTGTGGTGCTGGGAATTGAACTTGGGACCTCAGAGACTGTAGTGCAGCACTCTACCAACTGAGCTAAATCCCAGCCCAGATTCTGGTGAGCAGGGCGCTAATCCTCTCAAGGTGAAGGTCTTTGCATTCCTCTGAACTTGAATGCTGCTGAATGTGTGTTGCTATTGTGTGCAATTGTCTGGGAGGTCGTGGTGATTGAAAACATGGACTCTCACATCAGACTCTTATGTGAGATTTGGAAATTGGATGAAAATACTAAAATACATTAGGCATTGTCTGAGAATTAAGTGAGAAAACTTATGCATGTGCTTAGACTCAGAGCCTGGCATGGAGTGAACCCTAGGGAGTTCTTGTTACCATCTCTGACATGTAGTTCCGTGGTGCGGGGTTTCCAGATTGTTTGTTGGTTATAAACATCTTTCAGTACATGTTGGGCTCTTAGAAATCAGCATCTCAATTCAAGCGCTGAGTCATATAACTCTGAGAGTTGTGACATCTTTGGACAACAGGGAAAAATATTTCACTTCTGTTTCGTATTCCACTCATGGTTAAATCTGGGTGAAGAATATGACCCTGTGGGTCATGTCTCAAGCGCGGAGGTGGGGCTGTCACCATAACCATGGGCTAGGTTCTTACTCCACCAATAGGGCAGGAAGTCTAAAATGGGAAGAGAAGTGACACAGTCATCAGCACAAACAAGCCTCATTTTCTCCAGCAGACTACAGTTAGAATCCCAAATTCATCAGCTCCTACTGATTTCATCAGACTTCAGTTTCTTCATCTGTAAAAGCGCCACAATAATACCTGCATCATAGGTGGTGTTTGCAATATGCTTAATATGTAAATAAACACAGTGAGTTCATATATTAGTGACTGTAAAGCCATAAAGTACAACCAGGAGATTAAAAACAGTAAAGAAAGATCTATTTCCTGCAGAAAGTAAGGAGAAAACTGGTTATTTCCAAAACAATACTTTCCTTGATGAAAGGCAGCGTGGAGAGCTTATCCTGGGAACCTATATATATTCATACAGGAAAGGACCTTAGGAGTAGACACATTTCTAAGCATGCTTCGTTTAAGGTGTCCAAACCATGCTTGGTTTGACATCATAGTTCAAAAAAGAAAGATAGTGGACACATTTCTGGTCATGCTCAGTTCAGAGTCCTAGCACACATGTTCAAAAAGGAAGATGGTAGATATGAATGCTTCTGGGCATGTTTATTTTAGTATATGATGAGCCAAATTTACTCTAGATTGCCCAAAAGAATGAATCAGAGTGACTCAGGTGACCTTGGGTGGCCATACATAAGTTTCTCCAAAAAGTTTTAGATGAAATAAAAAGAAAAAATAACATTGAAGGTGCACTAACATTTTTTTAAGGGATGGCAGCTTTCCTGCTGTTGGAGATCTGCTCAGTGTCAATAATAAAGACAGAATAGAATTAAAGGTTTTAAATTTTATCTCAGCAAGGCAAATTTTCTCTTTGCAAAGAGGGTGCAAGCTGTAGGTCTAGCCAGGAGGCAAGCACATGGGTGGGGGGTCTGTCCAGTCTTTTATCCCTGAATACAATCTCTATGACTGGGACTCACCTAGTTGGTTAGAGTTTTGACCTCGCAATCTTGGCTAAACCCAGTTGGCTAACAGGGAGAAGAGAGAGGTCTTAAGTTTCCTAGAGGACAAGGAAGTTAGAGAGAGCAAAGAAATTTTATAAGTCCGGGTACGTCTGGTCATGTGGAGGGACCATAAGGAGGCTTGAGGGAGAAATGAGAGTCCCTAGGATACAAGATATGGGGAGGGTGTAAAGTAGGATAATAATTTGTATAAAAATAGTTTGTAAGAAAAGATTACTTATATTTTCACACTTCCCATAAAGTGTAGGAGTTTGCCCCTAAACATGCCAGCTGCAGCTTAGTGGCTAGCAAATTTAGCACCACAACACCACAGCACCCCAAGTGTACTACTGCCCTTCTCAGCTACATGCAAGGCCTCAGATGGGGGCACACCTCCCACAGGCCCCTTCAGTCCCTCTGGGGAATCTAGGCTACAGAGAAGTCACTCAAAATTTCTTCATTGCCATCTATAACGGGCTGAATTGTGTCCCCTGAAAAGATAGGCTAATGTGGTATTCTCCAATAACTCTGAATATGACCTTATTTGGAAATAGGGTTTTTACAAAGGTAAGTCAAGTTATGGGGTTGGGATTTAGCTCAGTGGGTAGAGCGCTGCTTTGCAGTCTCTGAGGTCCTGAGTTCAATTCCCAGCACTGCAAAATGGGAGAAGAACGTGGCAACCCACTCCCAAGGCAATCCCGGGACAGTCAGCCATTGAAAACCCTATGAGGGTTGCTATGAGTCGGACTCGACTTGATGGCACCTAACAACAACAAGTCCAGTCACAATGAGGCTATTAGGGTGGACCCTAATCCAATCTGACTGATGTCCTTATTAAGAGGGAAAAGTTGGACACAGAAGATGATAAGAAACACAAAGAGAAGGCCATGTGAAGATAGAGGGTTATCACTGAGATAGGGAACAGGCAGGTCTGGCTGTGGCAGGGACAGGCAAGCAGGCAAACAAAAACAGGAAGCTATGGGTAAACTGGTTAAGACCAGTGACCACCAAAGTGTGGTAAATCTGACTGAGAATGGGTGAGCCTTATTTTGCCTTTACTGTAATACAGTAGCATAGTATAATCTTTACCCACGGGGGCGCAGTCACACAAGTACAGGTTTGTTTTGAGCCGACTGGAAAGTACACATGTGCACTAAAAGTCTCCCCCGTTTCCTGGAAAAGGTATGACTACTCAAACCCTACCCCATGAAATGATTATGTAACCACTACACTTGGGGCTACTCTGCTGATGGGGCACCCTGCTGTACTGCTATTCTGTAATAAACTTTTGCCATATTTTTGCTTCAGAACTAAGTCTGTGTCTAATTTCTATCCTACATGAAACAAAGGACCCACCCAGGCAGCCCATGACAGATGATTCATCCACAAGCCAAGGAATGCGAAAGATAGCCAGCAAACCAAAAGCAAGGGAAGTGGGATGCTAGGGAAGATTCCCCTTGCAGAATTCAAAGGGAGCATGGCACCACCCAAACCCTGATTTCAGACTTCTATGACATCCAGAACTTTGAGCAAATAAATTTCTGTTGTTTTCAGCCATCCTATTTATGCCACTTTGTTATAGCAGCCCTAGGGAAACAATTTACTTCCTTCCTTCTTAAAGAGGAGACTTGGCTGTGCCTAGGACAGAAATGAAGAATTGGAAATTAGTCAAAGTAGGAGTGTAGAAACCAGAGTCCTTCTATGACAAACTGAGCAGCCAACCAAAGGACGAGATTGGTTTGCTTTGAGATGCACATTTGTTTTCTTCTAAACCAGTGCTCTTCATTGCAATCTCAGGGTTCTTTGGAGAATTCTGTACTATTTTCTTTCAATTCATATTTCTTTTGTATACAATAATTGTTTTGCCACCTTTCAATAACAAACTTTGACCAAGTTACAATATGATGTCCTTCCTTTCTCCCTCCCTCCCTTCCTCCCTTCCTTCCTTCCTTCCATCCTTCCTTCCTTCCTTCCTTCCTTCCTTCGTGTCCTCCTCCACCACCTCCTCCTCCTCCTTCTCCTCCACCTCTTTCTCTCTCTGTCTCTGTCTCTCCTTTCTTTCTTTCCTTCTTTCTTTTCGGTACTGGTAGAATGAACCCAGGGCTTCACACATGCTTTGCAAGCACTCTACCATGAGATGCACCTCCAGTCCATGTTTTAATTTTTAAATTTTGAGTCAGGGTCTCACCAAATTACACAGGCTGCCTCTGGCCTTGAACTTGCAATCCTCCTGTCTCTGGCTCCCTGGTCGCTGGGATACAGGTGTGCTACACCACCCCAGGCCTGGTGTGATATTTTTCTAATCTGCGCTTGAGTGTCTCTCTTGATAGTAGCCATAAGACAAGCTGGCCATTCTCTAGGAGGGTGGGGTCGGGGGGAGTTAGATTCAGGTGTGTGTGTGCTCCAGAGAAGACACAATAAGGAACTGACACCAAGACATGAGAAATGGAGGTTTATTGCCTACAGTTCCCAGCAAGCATAGAGGCGCTAACAGGAGGGAAGTCTGGAGGCAGCAAGGAATGCAAACAGCAAGTGAGGATGGAGGGGAAGGGAGAGAGTGTGGGAGGAAGAGAGAGAAGAAGGGAGGCGCAGTGGGAGAATGCCTTTGTTAAGGTCTGTGGCATTATCCTTTAGGCATTCCATGAGGCAGTGAACTAGCAAGTTAAAAGAAAATACCCAAGAAGGGTGCAACTTATCCGCATGCTCAGGCATTGGCCATTCGATTTGGCAGGGAGGTGGTTGTTTTGTTTGTTTTGAGTCAGGGTCTCCTTATGTAGCTTGGGCTGGACTTGAACTTACAATCCTCCTGCCTCGGCCTCCCCAGTGCTGCAATTCCAAGTGTGCACCACCGCTCCTGGCTTGCCATTAGCTTTCATTGTGGTCAACAGCTATGAAGTTTTTTGGGTTTGGGGGTCAATGTGATGAGTAACAAGCGGGCTCTATATCACAAAGATCCACGTGGGAGGAGAAACTTTAATGCAAGCGATGGGCTAGCACCAGATCTCAAATAACTAATATCAGGCCTCAGAATGGATCCAAAGTTATTTACATGAATAGCTAATTGAATCCTCACAACTGTCCCACAGAGTGTGTGCCATGAGGCCATTTTCCCAAGACCACACAACTGGTAAACGGTGGAGCTGGGGTTCAAACCCAAGAAGTATGACTCCAGAAATGATATTGTTTCTAAAACCAGAACAAACACACACAAACATGCACACTCAGTCGTTGCACATCAGATTTTAACATGGTGGAGACCACTACAGCACACACTTGTGCCATCAGCCAGACCTGTCTCATTCATTCATTCAATGAAACAATGTTTATTGAGAATGTACTGTATACTTCTATGATCTCCCTGTAACTATATTGATTAGGAACATCATAGCTTTACACTCTTTTTAAAAAATATTCAGGTCTGTACATATGCATTCACTTAATACCAAACCCAGAGCCAGGTGCAGTGGTAGACATCTGTAATCCCAGAGATTCGGGAGGTTGAGGTGGGAGGATCATGAGTTCAAGGACATAGGCAGTCTGTGTAACTTAGACCCTGACTTAAAATAAAAAATTTAAAAATTCACTAGAGGTGCAACCCAGTGGTAGAGAGCTTGCAAAGTATGTGTGAGGCAGTGGGTTCAACTCCCAAATAACATTAAACCTAGAATGACAATGAGTTGTATAATAACTGGCAAATACAGGTCTCTTCAACTGGTAAATAGACCATATGAACCATTTTGAAGTTTATTGTACTTTGAGTGATACATGACTGACTTTTGTATTCATAAGAGCTGTTGGCAATTAGAAGAGTATGCTAGTGATTCAAAATTGGTTTATTTATTTATTTTTGCCTGTGCTGGGGACCAGACCCAGGGCCTCACATGTGCTAATCTAGGGCTCTACCAATGAGCTTCATCCCTCAGCCCTAGTGATTCAATTTTTTTTTTCTTAGTTTTTTCTCCCTTTATTACTAAATAATAGTGAGGTACAGAGTAATACAGCATTGGCTTTTTCCATTATGCAACCATTACATCACTTCTGGCTACACTTTCATCATCCCACAAGGTTTGTTTGTAGTTAAGTGCTTTCAAGTCGGTATCTGACTAATAGTGACCCTACGCACAACAGGCGAAATACTATTGTCAGTGCTTCTCTGCTATTCATAGGGTTTTCAATGGTGTATTGATTTTTGGGAGTGGGTTGCCAGGTCCTTCTCCAGGCCCACAGCACCTGGTGTTCCCAGGTGGTCTCCTATTGTGGATTGATTTTTGGGAGTGAGTTGCCAGGTCCTTCTCCAGGCCCACAGCACCTGGTGTTCCCAGGAGGTCGCCTATCTAAGCACTAACCAGGCCCAACCCTGCTTAGCTTCTGAGGTCTGATGGGATCTGACATCACAGTGGTATGGCTGCAGGCTCAGCTAATATGTAATAAAACTCAAATGTATATTTGGGTTATGTTCCCCTATTTTTCCAATGCACTCATGAAGTTGTGTTATTTACATTGAGATTATCCTCTCCTCCTTTATCCCTCTACATTGATTCTCCTCCCCATCCCACCTTCTACAATCTGTGATTCAATTTTTAAAACCAAAATTTTCTACTGCTTTTCTTTCAAGCTTTTAGATAAATTTAATTGAAAGTTATCCTAAGATTGCAGAGTAAGCTATTAAAGGCTGCCACCATTTACAATCACAAATATATGGTAATTAGAATTTTATTTATCCCAAGCAACCAAAACATAACATGTGGAAGAAACATTTGATGCAGAGGCTGATCTAAGCCTAGTTTAAATTTTTAATTTTTATTGGAACAACCTTGTTTTCTTTGATTATTATAAATTGCAAATGTTGCCATTTGGAATTATAAAATAAATTCATACAGCAAAATCATGGATTTATATGTAAATTGGGACTCTGTGTAAAAGTTTTTTTGAAAATAGATAAAAGATTTTCGAAACACCAGACCGGACTACCACTGGCTCAGACTGTAACTGGGCAAAAATGACAGAGCTAAATTTTCCTCCTCCTTCAACTGCCCCATCTCCTCTAATCGATGCTCAGTCTTAAGATAGTTATTTTCAATCAAGTGTGCAATCAGCTATAGAACATTCTCATGGGCAAGATGTCAAGCAGGAGGCCTAGAGGGCATCCCATAGGCCACCAGTCTGGCCTCAGGAGTTAGCAAATGCTAGGCAAGCACCCTACCACTGAGTTACAACCCTAGCCTTGAACTGGACTTCTTCACAGTCTGATTTAGCTGCCCTTGTGGTGCTGAAAAGTGTTTTCCTGGAAGTTCTCTGCTGTGAGATGCCATTCTAAGAAACACACCAGGGCTTC
Source organism: Pedetes capensis (assembly GCA_007922755.1). Taxonomy (NCBI): domain Eukaryota; kingdom Metazoa; phylum Chordata; class Mammalia; order Rodentia; family Pedetidae; genus Pedetes; species Pedetes capensis. The sequence goes on along the minus strand of VMDO01012326.1, from coordinate 25,115 downwards.
TCTTCAAAGCAAGTCTTCAGGTTTCATGCAGTTTTCTACTCCTGATAAGGACAGTGAATTCCACAGACATGAGCCTGGCAAGAACAGAATGGAATACTTCTGTTGACTCATTGATCAACTTGATTGAAGGAATAGTTTCTCTTTATAGGACTGATTTGGTAAATAGCTTACTTTTTATTTTGCAGTTAATATATGTTCATTGCAGATAACTAAGAAGGCATAAATAGCAAGAATAAAAAGTAAATAAGGGCTAGGAGTGTGGATCAGTGGTAGAGAGTTTGCCTAGCATGCTCCAGGCCTTGGTTTTGATCCCCAACACTGCAAAATAAATAGATAGATGATAGATAGATACATAGATACATAGATACATAGATAGATTAAAATAGAATAAAAAGTCAGAATCTAAATAGCCAGTAAGAAACACTGCCACATTTTGGTGTACATTCTTTAGATCCAAGGTCATTGAGCTTTCTCTTTTAAGAACCAGGTAGTAAATGTTGTAGTTTTGTAGCCAAGAGGTTATATTAAGATTATTGTACATATATATAAGAAAATACATATTTTAGATAAAATTCATGACAAAATTCAAAATGTAATAATAATAGAGTACAATTTTTTATAATATAGATCTAATAGGAAGAACAAGACTAGAGTGCAGCTCAATTGGTAGAGCACTACTCTGTGCCCTCTGAAGACCAGGGTTTGATCCCCAGCACCTCAAAAACAGGAGGACATGGCAATCCACACCCAAAGCAATCCCAAAACAATCAGCCAATGAAAACCCTGTGAGGGTTGCTATGAGTCAGACCTGACACAATAGCACCTAACAACAACAACAACAACAACAATAGGAAGAATGAAATTCTTTCTTAGGAGAGGAAAACATTTTGCCTAACCGAGGCTCAGAGTTAGTGTTTCTTATCATTAATCTCCATGGCAAATGGCCATCTGTTAATACCAATCTAAGATGAAATTTTATGCATTCACCTTTGAAAATGTCTTTTCACATAGGTAAGTATTACCAAATATTGATAGCAATCAGTACTCATAGCATACCGTAAACCGTCTGTGTCCACAGATTCCATACCTGTGAATTTAACCAACTGAAGACCAAAATTAGAGCTCTTGCCCCTAGCATGTGGTGCAAAGTTCTGGGTCTGATCCCCAGCACTGCAAAGAAAACCTTAAAACTTTTTTGAAAAATAAATGTGTCTAAACTGAGCATGTACAGACTTTTTTCTTGTCACTATTCCCTAAAAAATACAGCACAACTATTTGCATACCATTTGCATTGTACTGGGTAATATAAATAACCTAGATATGATTTAAAGTGTATGGAAGGATATGGATTGGTTATATTCAAATATTACACTATCATCTATCAAGGACTTGTGCATCTTTGAATTTTGGTTCTGTTTGGTCAGAGAATCAATATCCCCTGGATAGCAAAGGATGAGTGTATAATGAGGTGGTTTTGTTTGTTTTGTTTTGTTTTTCTTTCCAGTTCTTTGAGACAGTGTCTCACTATGCAGCCTAAGTTGGTCTTGAACTTGTGATCCTCCTGTCTCAGCCTCCCAAGTGCTGGGTTTACAGGCATGTGCCATTGCACTTCGCTAAGTGATTGTATAGTTTTAATTGAACATATTCATTGCTTGGATAGCATTTATAGATTCTATTCTGCTTGTTCAATGTCCTTTGTGGTAAACTGGCAAACTTAAGATTTTCCCTGAGATCTTGGAGCCATTCTAGCAAAAGTGGAAGTTGAGGAGGGGTTTGTGTCAACCTCTGGTTTGTAGACAGATGTGTAGGAGTACAGGAGGCCAAGACTTTCGATTGGCATCTGAAGTGGGGGTGACTTGTAAGACTGAGCTCTTAACCTGTGGGATCTGACAGTAACTCTAGGCAGACAGAGTGTGTCAGAATTAAGTTTAAAAAAAGAAAAGAAAACCTTGGGCTGGGGTGCAGTTCAGTGGTAGAGCACTTGCCTAGCATGTACAAGGCCCTGGGTTTGATCTCTATCTAGCATTGGGGAAAAAAAAGAAAAAGGAAAAAGAAAAAAAAATTGAAGGACACCCAGACGTAGGGGAAACCCCCACATATTTGATGTCAGAAATGAAGTATTGAAAGTGAATGTGAAGCTCTGGGTGTGATGGCATACCTCTGTAATCTCAGCACTTGGGAGGCTGAGACAGGAAGATCAATGCAAGTTCAAGGGCAGCTTGGTGTGTATAGTGAGTTCCAGGACAGCCCAGAGTACACAGTGAAATCCTATGAAAGGAGACAAGGGGAGAGAGAGAGAGAGAGAGAGAGAGAGAGAGAGAGAGGGAGAGAGAGAGAGAGGAAGAAGAAGAGAAGAGGAGAGGAGAGGAGAGGAAGTGGGGAGAGGGAGGGAGAGGGAAGGAGAAAGGTGAATATAAGGAAAACTTGTATGTTTTTTCCTATTATTTAGCCCATAAGTGGTAAAGTTGAAAAGAAGCATGATTGTTGATGCCCAGCCTGTGCTCATATATTATTTTTATATTTATATCATATTTTAAAAATTGATTTTATTTTTAAAAATATGCTTTTCTCCATTGAATCCATCCTGAACATCTTAAAGATGATTTTTTTTTCAGTACTGGAGAGTGGAACATAGGGCCTTGCTGATGCTAGGCAGGTGGTCTATTATTAAGCTACACCTCCCGCCCTCTTATAATTTTATCTTGAAGCAAGGTCTCTCTCAATTGGACAGGATGCCTCTGGCCTCAAAACCCTGACCCTCTTGCCTCAGCATTTAAAGATGATTCTTGAAAAATTCTCTCATTTCACTTATATGTCTTAAATCAGAGAATGTCCGCTAAGGCTCAGGCAAGTGACCAGTTAAGGAAGTAGAGTTCATTACACTTACAAGGCCTAGAAAATAAATTTGTTTGAAAAGGAGCAGGGGTGAGGGGCAGATAACATTATTTTAAAAAACAAAAATAAAAAATGAAAAAAAAAAACATATAAGGGCAGCTTGCTGGGAGTGTAGGTCAGTGGTAGAGCCCTTGACTAGCATGCACAAAGCCCTGGGTTTGATACACACCACCACAAAAAAGCAGAGTCATATTTCCCTACTTTGAAACCACAAAAGAAAACCACATGGTCAGGCAATACAAATACTTCATGATGATAGTTGCATTTGTAAAAATGTAAAATATTTTATAAGGGGAAAAAATCATTTAGTTTTTTCCCACTTAGTATAAATGGCTAATTGACAATAGAAATTACAACCATAGCTTTCATAAAGAGGATGAGCATTAGAAGGTAAAAAAGAAACCATAAAATTGATTGTAAGTTCTATTTATAGTCTGTTGAAATTGGCATCTTTTGAAAATATATAAGCAAAGATTAGTAGGCTTCACTGCATAAAAATTTTAGACTTCTGTATATCAAAACAACCTATAAAACTACCTATAAAAAATAACAAACCTATTAAAATTTTGAGGGAAACAAACCAACAGTTTATATGCTTATGATATAAAATGTTCCATAAACCAAGCAAACAAACAATGAACCCCTCCCCAAAAGGTAAAGTCATGTCCCAAAAGAAAAAAACTACCATATAAAAAGTATTTGACCTCACAAGCAATAAGAGAAATAGAAAATGAAGCAATAATGAAATACTCTACAAGTGGTAATACCAAAAGAAAAAACTACCATATAAAAAGTATTTGACCTCACAAGCAATAAGAGAAATAGAAAATGAAGCAATAATGAAATACTCTACAAGTGGTAATACCCCTGAGGGTACCCCTGTACCATTCCTGGCTGGTTTCCCGGTACCAGCCTACACCTTTGTACCTCCTCCTTTTATTAGACACCTGCCAATTATCCAGTTTTAGTATACCACCTGTTTCCTGTCAGAGATCTGTTTATAAGTTCTATTTATAAACTTACTTATAAATAAGCAAAAACTAAAAACAGCCCAAGTAATCAAAATAATAGACTGGTTAAGCAAATTATTATGCCTCTGTCAAAAATATAAAAATATATTGACAATCATATTGTAGAGGTATATTACCAAAATGATGAGGCATTCACATTACATTCCTAAGTAAAAATCTCACAAAATTGTATATATAATAGTATCCCATTTTGTTTAAAAAATTAATAAGAAAACCATTAAATCATATACAATGTTACATTTTAATAAACATATAAAATGTGCTTGTATATTAAATAAAAACACGTATGTTACATATAGTATTACAACCTATATCATGTTATTTATTATAATCATACATGTTATATTTATATATTATATATGTTGTTGTTGGGTGCCCTCTAGTCATGTCTAACTCATAGCGACCCTCATAGGGTTTTTCAATGGCTGATTGTTTCAAGATTGCTTTAGGAGTAGGCTGCCATGTCTTTCTCCCATTTTTGCAGTGCTGGGTATCGAACCCGGGACCTCAGAGAGTGCAGAGGGACACTCTACCAACTGAACTAAACCCTAGCCCAGATTATATATATACTACAGTATATAGGGGCTGGGGTTTAGTTCAGTTGGTAGAGCACTCTGCATTCTCTGAGGACCCGGATTCCATCTCCAGCACCACAAAAATAGGAGAAAGATGTGGCAGTCCACTCCCAAAAACAAACCAGCCATTGAAAACCCTGTGAGGCTCTCCATGAGTCAGACCCCACTCAACAGCACCTAACAACAACCAACCAACATAATATAGAGATTTATTATAATATGACTTGTTTTTCTGTTTGTTTGTTTGTTTTTGTTTTTCTGAGATGGGCTCTCAATAAATTGCCTGGGCTGGTCTCAAACTCATATTCTTCCCGCCTCAGCTTCCTGAGTAGTTGGGGGACTGTTGTTAAGCACCATCGAGTTATATCCAACTCATAGGGACCCTCAGAGGGTTTTCAATGGCTGATTGTTTCAGAATTGCTTTGGGAGTAGATTGCCCCATCGTTCTCCCGTTCTCCCATTTGGGGCTGCTGGGGATCAAACCTGTGTCCTCAGTGTGGAGTAGCACTCTACCAACTGAGCTAAACCCTAGCCCCAGTTGGCGTCTACAGGCATAAATAATTTTTATATGTCTCTGTGTACATGTTTTATGGCATGTATCTGTTATATATAAAACACAAAATATATGTTAGAGATAACATGCGTGTATATACACACACAACTGCTTGTCTCTCTCCCAGATATTAGCTGAGGTCATTCAGGTCTTTGGGACTGAAATAAAATGGGTGGCTTCCTCTAGCCAAGGTTTTTGGGAAGTACAATGCCCAGTGTCCTCAAGCTTATCCAGATCCCCAAGGGGCTCACTCTCCCCCCAACTAGACTTCTCTTCCTTCTGAGAACACCAGCTCGGAAGTGGGATGCTAGTATTTCCCTGAATTTCTCCAAGACCACCTACACAAGGCAAATGAGCATGTGGTGCCCTTTTCAAAGGTCAGACCAGGCCTGGCTGCCTTTCCAGTCTTGAGCCAGGGCTCCCCCATAGGCTCTGGCTGCAGGAGGAGAGGCAGAGACGGTGGGTGGGGTGTGTCCCAGACAGGACACACCCTGTGGAGGTCCTCCTGCTTGTCTCCCTCCTTCCCCTATCTCCTGCTCTTCACCCTCTGGCATTACAAACTAAGACCCCTTGATGACTTTGATGACTGACAAACCTCAGGTTCTGGGACAGAAGAGAATAAGGGGAATCTTGCCCCTTTTCCCCTCCGGACTGGGGGTTGAATCTAGGGCCTCATAGTTGCTTTGCAAGCACTCTACCATTGAGCTGCACCCCCAGCCCATGGTATACTTTTTATTTTGAGACAGAGTCTTTCTAAATTATACCAGCTACCTCCTCTGGCCTCGAATTTGCAATCCTCCGCCTCCTGAGTCGCTGAGATTATAGACGTGCACCACTACACCCTACTAAAGGGAAACTCCTAAGTGTCATCCTTTCCTCCAGCTTTTGGGTAAGGAGTAGTGGCAAGGGTGCTGGCACAGCACAGTGTATGCTTCCGGATCAGATTCTGAAGCAAATCTGGGTTCTACCATTTAACCGTATGGTTTGAGGTGTTATTCTTATTTTTATTCTTACTCTTTTCTTTTTTTACAGTATGGAGGATTGAATCCAAGCCCTCCAACATGCTAGGCAAGCATTCAACCACCAGCTACATCCCCAGCCCTTTATATTCTTTTATTGTTTAGAGACAGGCTCTTGCTATGCAGCCCAGGCTGGCCTCAAACTCACCATCCTCCTGCCTCAGCCTCCCGAGTGCTGAGATTACAGGCAAGCACCACCACACCCGGCTGAGTCACATTCTTCCTGTGCTTCAGTGTCCTTATCTACAAAATTGTCATGGCACTAATAGTTAACAGGGTTGCTGGGAATTAAATGAGTTAAATATAGGAATATCTTTAAACTCGGTGGTAGGCATAAATTACTTAGAGTTGATATATACTAAGTGCTTAGAATAGTGTTTGGCACATAGTAACTCCTGTTAAATTTTTTTTCCTCACAAATATGAATTATGCCCTCGTCCCCTCCTGCCATGAACATACAGGCACAATTACAATCAGTTTTGCTTTAAATTACATCAGGCACCATGGCACACACCTGTAATCCCACTGACTGGGGAGGCTGAGGCAGGAGCATCTTGAGTTTGAGGCCAGAGGCAGCTTGCACAATTTAATGAGACTCTGCCTCCAAATTAAAAAAAAAAAAAAACGTATAAAAGGGGCTGGTAGTGCAGCTCAATGGTAGAGCACTTGCCTAGAATACCCGAGGCTATGGGTTCCCTGATTATGGGGACAGGTAGCAGGTTTTAAATTATGTGTTAAGCATGGCGCACTTCTGTAATCCCAGCACTTGGGAGGCAGATGCAGGAGGATGGCCAGTTTAAGATCAGCCTGAGCTACATAGCAAGTTCTAGGCCAGCCTCAGCTGCATAATGAGATCTTGCCTCAAAAAATAAAATAAAATAAAATAAAATAATTAATCTTTTAAAAAGTATATGTATATAGTTATATGTACTATTCTGGCTTCTCTTTGGTATGACTCTTTGCCACTTACGGCTAAACTGAATGCATTTCAAAATATCAGAGGTGGGATTATGGTGTTTATTTATTCCCTTTTATTTTCCTTGTGGCTTTTCAAGTTTTCCAGTTTTGTGTGTTGAGCATTTGTTACTTATGCAACTATGGAAAATGCAAGTTTTTGTGCCAAAAGAAAGGCAAGAGAAGTCTCATGGAGTGGTAATGACCTAGGTTAGGGGACTCCAGTCCCTTGTGCTCTGTAAATTGATGGATGACCAGGCAGGGCTCCTTGGGAAATGGGTGGACCTTAAAAATGAATGATTCCCTAGTGTTTACACCTGGGAAGAAAACTGTGATTACTCATTGCTCTTCAGACTTGCCATTTCAGCATCTTCAGACTAAACCAAGCAAAGAGAGATTGAAGTGCATGAATCCATCCTTTGCAATGAACCAAATTGTTCTGAAAATTTCCCCTTCCATTCCCAGCTTTTAAGAGGCCTAGCCTGCTTCCTGCCCCTAATTGCCCTATTAATTGAATCTGCTCAAACTTTCTCAACTGTCTAAGTCGTTGGTCTTTGGGGCTGGCTCAGGCTGAAGTGCACTGGTCTATCCCACAGAGAGTTGAGCTGAACTGTTTAACAAGTTATCCTGAGTTCTATTTTGCTAGCTTTCTCCTTCCAAGAGGGTTTCTCCTGACCTAATTAAATGAGTGCTGGTATTTGTGCAAAGTTGCACATTAAGTGAAATGATGTGAACTTATTTCCCTTTCTCCAGTAGAAATTTGGAGCTACGAATTTGTCCCCATTTTCTTGTTTTGGCTCCTGATCATTCCTCTCCTGGGCATGCAGTAGCTTCATGTGTAACTAGCGTAAATTGGTTCTTTGCATAAAACCAGTGAGCAAATTTGTTCCTCCATCTGAGCCTTCATTTCTTTATCTGTGAAGTGGGGATAAAAACATATGTGTTCATTTCCCAGGGATGCTATAACAAATGACCACAAATTTGGCACCTTAAAACAATACAAATTTATTCTCTCATAATGTTAGAGGCCAAAAGTACAGAATAGATGTGTCAGCAAGGCCATGAGAGCCCTTCCAAAGGCTCTAGGGAAGAATTCTTGCAGCTGTTAAATAAAACTGAGAGGCCAATGTTTGAACTAAGCTTCTGCTCCAGGCTCCAGCAGACAAGGCTAAAAATCAAAATGGAGTCACTCACGCCGAAGTTCCACTTCAGGCTGGTACTAAGCTGTTCATCTGACTTCTCAAAAGTCAGGATTAGAAAGGTAACCACCAAAGCCGGGCATGGTGGCTCATGACTGTAATCCCAGCCTCTGGGGAGGTGGAGGTGGGAGGATCGCAAATTGGAGACCAGAGTTAGTCTGCGTAACTTAACAAGACCATGTCTCAAAAAGTTAAAAAAAAAAAAAAAAAAAAAAAAAGAAAGAAAGGTAACCACCAAAGTTTGCAAACAGACCAGTCATTTTTATTGTGGGGCTCTGGGGATCTAACCCAGTGCCTCAGGCTTAGACATCCCTCTACCACTGAGCTTTATCCTCAGCCACAGACCAGTTTCAACTGGCATGATAATGAAGCTCTCTAGGCCTTCATCCTTTCACTGAAGAGGTAACCAAAAGTAACCTGGTATTAACCGGTTATTTTCCATTATTCTCTCTTCCTTTCTCTGCCTTACAAGGAAAGTAACTTAGAAATGGCTGAGCTATGTCCCCAGCTGCTTTGCTTCTCATTTGTTTGTGCTTTCTTCAGCCCTTTTCTTCTATAAAACCAACCTCTCCTTGGCTCATAGGGAATACTCATTCTATTTCATAGAATGAAGTGTCTCAATTCTAAAATCAAAAATAAAACCAACTAAGATCTTTAAATTGTTGTAATTTTGCTTTTTAAATGCAGCTCTAGCCTTCTGTGGCTTGTAACAACATAATTCCCATCTTCTGTCTCCATCTTCACAGGGCCTTCTTCCCTGTGTCTCTCCTGTCTCAAATCTCCTCTCTCCTTTCTCTTAAAAGGACACCAGTCATTAGATTTAGGGCTTACTCCAAATCCAGGATGATCTTCTCCTTAATTATATCTGCAAAGATCTGATTTCCAAAAAAGGTCACATTCACAGGCACCCAGGGTTATGATTTGGATGTATCTCTTGGAAGGACACTATTTAACCACTACAACCTATCAACCTTCTTAAATGGCTCTGTGAGTATTAAAATGGACATAATAGCAGCTGAGGCTGTAGCTCAGTCGTAGAGCACTTGCCTAGCATGCATGAGGCCCTGGGTTTTCTCCTCGGTACTATAAAGCAAAACAAACAAACAAACTTAACATGGTAGCATATGTTATGCAGCTGTGTGGAGCTTGACACCCTCCATGGACTCAACCAGTCATAATCACCACAATAATCACTACTATCAAGTGAGTGCACACCTTGGGCCAGGCCTTGACACCAGGCCTGTGTGTGCCTCAGCCACTTGATCCTTACAGCTGCTCCATGAAGAAATTAGGCCCAATTTTACCAAATGAAAGCTGAATTCATGCTTTAGAATTATGGTGCTGGAGACGAATATTGAATATATCATGGACTGCGAAAAGAACTAACAGATACATCCTAAAAGTGCAACCAGAGTGCTCCTTGGAAGCAAGGAGGCTTGACTGCATCTTATGTATTTTGGACATGTTGTTAGGAGGGAACAATCCCTGGAGAAGGACATCACGTTTGGGAGTGGCAACGAAAAAAAGTGAAGACCCTCAACTAGGTGGATTTATACAGTGACTGCAATAATGGGCTTAAACATAAAAAAGATTGTGTGCCTAGCACAGTGTTAAGGAGTGTTTCATTGTATTGAACATAGGATCCTTATGAGTCGGACTGACTCGACGGCACCTAACAGCAACTAATGAACACTTAAACAGGCTGATGTAAAAGACAGGCCTAGGGCTTCAACTCAGACATCTGTGACCATGAAGCACATGGCCTGCTCCTTTGCTGTGACCCAGCACCTCCACCTCTACACCTACCACACTTTGCACTTTGATCCATAGCTGTACTCAGTGGAGTTTGGTGGGAAGAACTAGCGATGGGGAGAGGGAAGGGAGAAGGAAGTTTCCCTGGGCCCTGGTTTCCAAACCTGTTTGCGCCACTTGCTTGAGGGTCCTTGTGACAGGGCAGCTAGCTGGCCCCAGGGCAGGTGATTTCAGAGAGGAACGAATCATAGTGCCTTTTTTGTCCTCACCTGGGAAGTGACATGTCAGTTCTGCCACACTTTATTGGTTGGAATTGAGTTACTAAGAACAGCCCCCACTAAAGGGGAGGGGAAACAGGGGCCATGATTTTTTTGTTTGTTTGTCTGAGGCGGTCTTGGCTGTGTAGCCCAAGTTGGCCTCAGACTTATGATCCTCCTGCCTCTGCTTCCCCAGGGCTGGGCTCACAGGCAGGTGGCCTTTGTGAAGGAACTTGATCAGGCTCTTTAGCCAAGTGTCATGAGTTGAGCAAAGGGAGGCCTGGGGCTGAGTTTAGGGGCAGGGGCTGAGGAGAGCAACATTATTCCACACTAACAGATGAGAATTTGAGTGTTAGAAGGAAGGAAAGAAGGGAAGGGAAGAGAGAGAGCAGAGCCCCCATGCAAGGTGGCTGAAAGGTAATGACGCATTTGATGTTGTCATGCAGCCTCAGACCCCTCTGATTTATCAAACCAGCAATAAAGCTGGCTACTCTATCACAAATACCTCACTGAGAGTCTTTTAAAAGGGATTGTGAGGAGCTGAGAGGTATAGACATGTGTTAAGAGAGAGCTTAGTGACCATCATGCTTGAGGGCAGCCAGCAATCCCCTCCAAAATCTCAGAAATGCTCCAAAATCTCAGAAATCAAGAGAAGGGAGTGGTTTTTAAGCTTTCTACCACAGTGCAAGGATGAAGGCAGGCTCTTTGGGGTTCATTTTGCTATTAACTGTCTTTGAAGGGTTTAGTGTTTTCTGACAAAATCTGAAGACAATGTTCTTTTGTAGTTTTTCTTCATTATTTCAAGTCATTTGCTTTTTTTTTTTTTTATCATAAGTGGTGGTTAGGGAGTGAGAGTATTCATGGGCTTTGGGCTTAATGAAGTCTGAAAAATAAATTTAATGTCACTCCACTTCAGACCTGCTGTTGACACAATGGCTCCTGCCACTCTCTTCTGGGTAGCTACTGAATCTGTGCGCCTCTTCTCTTTTGACAAACAGAAAGCCTATTCAGAAATATCTCAAAAGAAAAAAAAATCCCCAACATTTTAATATTTAACAAACATCAGCAACAAAAACTCCAGCCAGATGTGGTGGCTCATGCCTGTAATCCCACCACGTGGGAGGCAGAAGCAGGAGGATACTGAGTTTGAGGCCAGCAAGGGTTACCTAGTGAGTTTGAGGCCACAAGAGACCCTGTCTCAGAAACAACAAAACAGCAACAACACAAATCCTTTTGACAAGAAAAGGCACCAAAAGAAAGAGAGTTAAGTCTGGAAGAGAGTAGTTTAAAGCTGGAATGTTGAATGATTCTCCAAGGCCAGGCCACAGCATATTTATTTATGCATTTATTTATTTAGCAGTGCTGAGGATCAAACCTAGGGCAAGTGCTCTACTACTGAGATATACCCCTGCTTCCCGACGCATACTTAAAACTCTTGCTTAGAGTCTTATAAACCATTGTACTCTTCAGAGGCTGGGTGTCTCTTATCTAAGTGAGACAAACAGAAAGACAGGGAACTTTCATCCGAGGACCTGGTTTGAGTCTTGCCAGCTGAGAATCAGGAACTTTGACACAACTACCAAGAAAACTGCTATGAGGACTGCCTGCATAGAGATGTTATTTGGGGGAGACATTTTGAATAATAAAAATGTTAAAATAGTAATAAGCTATGCTTTAGGTCAAAATGTATATAACTTTTGAGTTTGACCTTGCTTTCCCTCTGTAATTCTGTGCCTCCAGACATGCCCAGGTGACTCTCTTGCGACACTTTTTCTTAAACCTATACAATGTACCTATAATCTCATTTTACTAACGGTAAATGCCTGCAGTTATACCACTGTGGCATCCGATCCCATCGGATCTCCAAAGCTAAGCAGGATCAGGCCTGGTTAGTACGTGGATGGGAGACCAGCTGGGAACACCAGGTGCTATAGGCTTGGGAGAAGTACCTGGCAACCCACTCCTGAGAGGACTGCTCTGCCCCCATTTTGTATTTTACATTCTAAACTCCATTTTAGGCCTAACCTAGGGCCTAATCCTGAAAAGCCCTAATTCCAGGAAAAGGACCATAAAAGTCATCCACTGGAAAGGCAGCCAATTAAAGGGAGATAAGCCACAAGGAATGCAGAAGTATCTTATCTTGCAGTTAACCATCTGTGTCTCAAGAATGTGAACAGCTGGCCACCTGTGTCCAGGCCGATCAAAAACAGACCTATACAACTGCTTTTGAGTCAAACAATCATATTAAAGGCTACCTAACCTCAACTGGAATTCCCCCTTTTCATGCTTAAAAAGGCCTGCACATCTTCATTCATGGTCGCCATTTTTTGAATGGTCACAATAAAGTGACTTTGCTTTTGCATACGTGGCTCAGGGTGTCTCATTGGCGCGGTGATTTCAGACCCAACACTCCCAAAAAAACAATCAGCCATTGAGAACCCTATGAATAGCAGAGAAACACTGTCAATAGTGTTTCTCATCTGTTGTATGTAGGGTCACTATTAGTTGGACACAGACTGTACAACACTTAACAACAACAAGTTCCTCCAACAGAAAAACCAAAACAATGGAACTTCTTCTTTTGATCTTATTAGTACCTCCCCAGCCATGAAAAGGGCCTTTCTAGGTGAAGCTTGAGGCTCCCATTATTCTAAGCATTCACATCACCCACGGTGTGCCCTAGGTTAAATAAAACTAAAGGGAACTTGTGCTCCACAATTTTTTTTTTTTTTGCTTGTTCTTCTTTGTTCTCTTGGTAAGTCCATGTCCATGTCTTGGATGTCACTCTCTCTCTGAGTGCACACATGTATTCTAAAGCACGTACTTAATAAACTCTATAACTTCACTTCACTCTCTGACTTGTCATGAAATTCTTTTCTGTCATGAAGCCGAGGACCCCACTTCACCTGAGTAGAGACCCCAAGGAAGGGAACTTCTCAGGCTAGAAGGCCAGCAGAGCTGTAGCTCTCTCCTGTACCACTGCTGACAAAAGGACAAAATTACAATTTAAAGATCTTGATTGCTTTATTTTCAGTTCTTGAATCGGCAACATTTCATTCCACAAAACGGAACCTGTAACTCTGAGCAAAAACAATTGGTTTTATAGACTAAGAAAGGAAGAAAAAAGCAGAAACAAAGAACAAAGGCAGACTGGTCATTTCAAAGTTACTTTCCTCATAAGATAGTGGCAATGAGACAGAATAGGAAAATAACTTATTGGTTAACATCAGGTTACTATTGGTTTTTTGACTATGTAAAGATACTTGACTGTGTGGATCACAACAAATTATGGATAACACTGCAAAGAATAGGAATACCAGAGTACTTATTTGTACTTATGAGGAGCCTGTACATGGACCAGGAGGCAGTTGTTTGAACAGAACAAGGAAACACTACTTGGTTTAAAGTCAGGAAAAACATGCGTCAAGGATGTGTCCTTTCAATATACTGCTTCAATCTCTGTGCTGAGCAAATAATCCAAGAAGCTGGACTTTATGAAGAAGAATGTGACATCATGATTGGAGGAAGATGCGTTAACAATCTGTGTTATGCAGATGACACAATTCTGCTTGATGACAGTGAAGAGGATTTGAAATATTTATTGTTGAAGATCCAAGAACACAGTTTTTGGTATGGATTGCGCCTCAACATGAAGAAAACAAAAATCCTTACAACTAGGTCAGTATGCAACTTCATGATAAATGGAGAAAAGGTTGAGGTTGTCCAAGATTTTGCTTTCCTCAGTTCTACAATCAACACCCATGGAAGTGGCAGTCAAGAAATCAAAAGATGCATTGCATTGGGAAAACCTGTTGCCAAAGACCTCTTTTAAATGTTGAAAAGTAAAGACGTCACATTGAAGATAAAGGTGTGCCTGACTCATGCCATGGTATTTTTAGTCACATCATATGCTTGTGAAAGCTGGACATCGACCAAGGGGGACAGGAGAAGAATTGATACTTTTGAATTATGGTGGTGGAGATGAATATTGAATGTACCATGGACTGCCAAAAGAACCAACAGATCTGTCCTAGAAAAAGTGCAGTCAGAGTTTTCCTTGGAAGCAGGAATGGCTAAACTGCATCTGACATATTTTGTACATGTTGTCAGGAGGGACAAATCCCTGGAGAAGGACAACATGTTTGGGAGAGTGGCAGGTCAATAAAAAAAAAAAATGAAACTCCTCAACCAAATGAATTGGCACAGTGACTGCAACAATAAGCTTAAACATAAAAACAATCATATGCATGGCACAGTGTCAGGTAGTGTTTCATTCTGTTGTACATAGGGTTACTATGCGTTGGACTCATATACACCTAACAATAACAACAACTATGGGTTACCTTTTTTGTGTAAGAATGAAGGCAGAAGCCAGGCGTGGTGGCGCACACCTGTAATCCCAGTGGCTCGGGAGGCAGAGGCAGGAGGATTGCAAGTTAGAGACCAGAGGTAGTCTGTGTAACTTAGCGAGACCCTGTCTCAAAAGTAAAAAAAAGAAAAAAAGAAAAACAAATGGTCTGGGGGCGCAGCTCAGTGGTCCAGCACTTGCAAAGCATGCAGGCGCGAGGCCCTGGGTTCAATCCCCAGTATCGCAAAAAAAAAAAAAAAAATAGAATGAAAGCAGAAGGAACTTCATTATCACGCCAGTTGAAAGTGATCTATTTAGGAAATTTGGCTACTATCTCTCTAATCCTGATTCCTCAGAAGTTCAGGTAAATAGCTAGTTTTAGCTTGGTGACACAGAATTTAGGCACAAGTGATTCCGTTTTGATTTTTATCCTTGTCTTTTGGGGCTTAGTGTAGGGCCTTCATCCAAAACAATGCCTTCCTATAATTTTTATTTAACCCTCTGTAACCTCCAGTGTCTGACATGCTCTGTGCTCAATAAACATTTGCTGACTTGAGCACTCATAGGAGACCATCAACACTGAGAGATTAGGATATAGTTCTAGAAAATTCTCAAAGTTCAAAACACTTTGGAAGACATAATGAAGTCCCTGATCAAAAGGGCCTGGACTTCCTCGATCGTTACTAATTTTGATCAGGATTATGGAGAGGAAAGAGAGCAGTTCCTGCAGTGCTATTTGAGGGAATGAGGGGGAAGGTGGCAGGTGGCTGGCATGCTTGTCCATGCTACATACATACTTTGAGGCTAATGTTTTTAAACTGCCTGTCCACCTGTTTTCAAAAGTTTTACTAGTAAAGGCCACCCGACATATGCAAATGGTGTGAGTAGACTTCAAAAGGGGTCTACCACCCACTTTAAGCCTTCTCATTGCCACAGAATTTGACGTCTTTCCATCTGGCCCGCCCCCCCATTAACTGTACATCTTGTGTCTCCAAAAAGATGTTGAAGTCCATGAGCATCTCTTCTCATCTAGAGGCAGGACAGAAAGATGGAGGGTGGGGTGGACTGAGGGGACATGGGAAGGGAAGAGATTTCACCTTAGGATCTGGTTTAAATCTCACTAGCTGAAAATCAAGGACTTCAACACAACTACCAAGAAAACTGCTATGAGGTCTGCCTGCAGAGAGACATTATGTTGAGAGAGATTTTAAATGAAAATGTCAAAACAGCAATAACTTATGCTTAGGCTCAAAATGGGCTGGGATTTAGCTCAGTTGGTAGAGCACTGCTCTGAAGTCTCTGAGGTCCCGGGTTCGATTCCCAGCACCACAAAGATGGGAGAAGGATGCAGCAATCCACTCCCGAGGTAATTCTGAAACAGTCATCTATTGAAAACCGTATGAGGGTGGCTATGAGTCCGACATGACTCGACAGCACCTAACAACAACAGGCTCAAAATATATGTGACCTCTGATTTTAACTTTCATCTCACAAACAGAATTATAGGCCATGTTTATAGTCAGCACATGACTAGACAACTCCCCTATACCACCCCATAATCTCATTGGTACCTCGCTAGAATTTAACAATGCACCTTGTAAAGCCAGTCTATATGTATCCACTGTGAAGACACCAAGGCACTTCTGTCCCTCTCTGGAAAAGCCTGTGTCCATGTCTTGGACATGTACTATGATTCTCTTATGCACCTCATTTTTTCTCTGAGCACCTGTGCTTATTCAAAAATGTGTACCTGATAAACTCTATAACTTGGTTTCACTCTCTTACTCATCCTGAAATCTATTTCTGCAACAAAGCCAAGGTCCCAGCTTAACGTGAGTGCAGGTCCCAAAAAGGGGAACTCCTCAGGGGAGACAGCATGCTGGGCTGCATCTCTCTCACACTGCTGACTCTCTCAACTTCCTCCAGAATTCTTTTTTGGCTCCTGCCTTCCAGCTATACCACTAGTGGCTCTTCCAGAAGTTCCTTTGGCACGCACTTCCTGCCTCCAGGCTGCGTACACGCAGCCAGTTCCTTGCGTAACAGAAGTGTCATCAAGGAGCTTTCTTGCTCCCTAAACTCCAGAGAAAAGTGGCGCAAATATCCCATCCCACAGACTTTGGAAACTGCAAGTTTCCAAGAGCCGTAAGTTCTTGGTACCTCTTGTTCTGACCTTCTGCTTCTGGGCAGTAGTTCAGTTTAGGGCTCGTCTTGCTGTTTTGTATAAGCCAAAGGCAGACTGAGCCATTTCCGGGTTTTCTATAAATTCACACTGACACATCTTTGAGTGTATGGCAGGCTTTATTTTTACTAAAAATTCAGGAAGATGGGGGAATTTACATGGCAGAACATCAGGCAACTTAAAAGTAAACACTAGCTGTTTTCTTGTTTCTATTCTGGAAAAGCAGCCCTCAGTCATTCTGCTGCCTTCTACCCGGTTGCATAATCTCCTCTAATCTTGCTTCCTTTTTATTTCTTGCTTCTTTTCCTGTGTCTTGAGGGAAAAGAAAATAACACAAAAATCACCAGTGTCACCCCACATGCACACACACACACACTCATACACACTCCCAAACAACTCGTCAACATGTATTCCTCCCATATTTCTCCAGGCCTCTTTGCATTTTCAAGAACCACACTGAAGATTTGAATTAGCCGTTCAAGGGAAGAGCTCTTAAATTCTAGCATAAACCACCCCATAAGGCTCTGTATGAATCTTAATAGGGACTATGGTGATGGGTTAGTTTTCTAGTTACTTCTTCCCAGTTTTCCCACCTGTGAAATGAAAATACAATAGGATTGGTGTGAAATAAGTAGGTTGACAGGTATAGCCCTGCACAGACTAATGCTGCCTGTTCCTTCTTGTTTCTGCCCATTGACATCCTATCGAGACACAGGTCCTGGTCCAGGGCCAGCTTCCCCACAGAGACTCCTGTGAGCATTCCCAGCCAGAACGAATGGCTCCTTCCTGTAATTCTCCTGGCACTGGGTTGACACGCCCCTTTTGGCAAGCAGGAATGTAAAGATGAACAAGACAAACCCCTAAAGGAGTTTATAATCTGGAGGAAAAGATAGGCATGGGTATATAGACAAGGGAATGATCCAAGAAGCCGGGGATGGTGGAGGAAGGACGAGCAAAGAGGCACATAGCCAGCCTCAAGCTCTTAAATTCAAAACCAGCCATGTGGATGTTGTCAGCCCAGAATGCCATTAGGCAGTTCTTCAGTGGATTTTTTTATCCATTGCACATCTACCAAGTGCAGTTTTAGGGCTTGCCACTTTTACATCACGTGGATTATTTCACCGTGTGCCAGTCAAGGTTCGTTCAGGGAGGTAGAACCCCTGTGAGCTATGGGATAAGAGGTTTATTGTAGAAAATGGACCTTACACAAGTTGGGGAGAATCTGGGGAAGTAAAGATCTGGAAAAGGGACACGAAGAGGCAGAGAAAAGTCAGTAGGCAGCGCTGGTCTGAGGGGAAATCTGGGAGCCGGCCCGGTCAGGCGTCTGCAGAGCTGCTGGCCCTCCGTCACTGCTGTGTCTGTGGGTTCTCAGCACAGCACCCGCAGGCAGTCCTGGGGCTGCTGCTGTTGGCAGAGCTCGCAGACAGGAAGGACAGCTAGACCCAGAGTGGGGAAGAACGAGGGCCAGCTGGAACCTGCGGGCATGCCTGGGTCTGCCTTGCCACCTCTCACCAGGAACTGTTAGGGCACAGCGTGCCCTCTGTGTCTCTGCTTCCTAAATCTCACGCAACTTTACTTTGGGCCAACTTGGCCAGAATCACACACAGGAAGCACAACATGCATTGTGAATCTCGGTGTTTGTGGCAAATTGGGTAAACATCTGATCACTGATATCTATTTCATGCAACAAAGAGTAAAGAATATTAAGAGGGCAAAATTACAGGATCTAGATAAATGGCAGGGTCAAAATTTCAGAATAGTGTCCATAATTGCACTCATCTATGTAGACACATAATCTGCAATAGAAATGGCAGGTTTTTTTCGAATGTATGGTGCTTGGCCAATTGAATGTCCACCTGTAATAAACGTTACTCTTGACCCTCCCTCACAACATATGTAAACACAACCTGTGGCACATTATAAATTTAAATGTGAAAAACAAAACAATAAATCTTCTAAAAGATCAAATGTGAAACCATCCCCATAACTTTGAGGCTAAGTAATATTTGTTAAATAGAACATAACAACCACTAATCATTTCTGAGGAAGAGGTAGGACAATTAACAATTGTCATATGCAGTATAAATTAACCACTTTGGAAAATTGTTCCGTAGTATTTACTAAAGTTAAGTATGTTCATACCTTATATTCTAGCTATTTTACTTCTAGGTATGTATCCAATGTAAATGTGTACATAGGTATACTGAACACTTGTATAAAAATCTTCATATTGGGCTAGGGGAGTGGCTCAGGGGTAGAGCACTTGCAAGATGCATGCATGAAGCCCTGGGTTCAACCTTCAAGTACTGAAAAAAAAAAGTTCCTATCAGCAAGACATGTTGTTGTACACCTGTAATTCTAGCATTCAAGAGGCTAAGGTAGGAATTCAAGGCCAGCCTTGTCTATATAGTAAATTCTAGGCCAGTCTGGGCTACACAATGAGACATTGTCTCAAAAAAAAAAAAAACCAAAAAACTCCAAAAATATTCATATCACCTTTAATTATAGTCAAAACCAGGAAGTAAGCTAAATGTCCATTAATAGGAGGATAGATTAAGAAATGTGGTATATTCATACTATGAAATACTATATAGTAGTGAAAAAGAATAAACTACTGTTATATGCAACAATATGAATGAATTTCACAAGGATACTTCTGAGTAAAAGAAACCAAACACAAATGGATACACTCTGCATGATTCCATAGAAAGTTCAAAATGGGAGAAATTAATGTATGATGTTAGGCATCATGATAGTGGTTTTCTTTAGGTAGTTGGGGTTAATGACCAAGAGGGGTTATGAGGGAGGCCCATGATAGCTAGAGATGTTCTATCATTTAATCTGAGAGAGAAAATGATTGTGATAATTCATTAAGCTATGCATACATGTTGTATACTTTCTATATATCTACATCAATTTTTAAACTTATTTTAGAAAAGCATTGAAAATGTTCTATTTTATCCCTCATTATCAGTTGGCATATCCACTAGTTCCTTTCTCACTTCCCAGCCTCTTGTACTGCTCCTACACTATTTTCTGGGCTGGGGTTTAACTCAGTTGGTAGAGTGCTGCTCTGTATTTTCTGTGGACCCAGGTTCAATCCACAGCATCACAAGAATGGGAGAAGGATGTGGCCATTGAAAACCCTGCAAGGGTCACTATAGTCGGACCCAACTCCACGGCACCTAACAGCAACAACACACTATTGTCTACTCCCATACCCTAAAAATGTTTTCCTTCCACAATTCCTTTAGCACCTTGGTCCTCTAATTTTATCACGCACCAAATATTTCTTGATTATTCACAACATGCCAAGCAGTGAACCAGGCAAAGCGTTTATGGTAAGATGGTGAATGAGCTGGCACGCACTTGCCGCTAGAGAGCTCCAGTTTCCAGGACAAAGAGATTTCTGGACGGTAACTGATTCATGACTAACTCTTCTTTCCACCTCCTACAACTTGTCATTATTGTTAGGTGCTGTTGAGTCAGTATCCGACTTATAGTGACCCTATGTACAACAGGTGAAACACTATTGTCAGTGCTTCTCTGCTGTTCATGGGTTTTCAATGACGGATTGGTTTTTGGGAGTGGGTTGCCGGTTCCTTCTCCCAAGCCTATAGTACCTGGTGTTCCCAGGTACTATAGGCCCGACCCTGCTTAGCTTCGGAGATCTGACAGGATCGGACTCCACAGTGCTATGGCTGCAGGCTCCTACAACATAGGCCTTCCCTAAAGTTCTAGGCTCAAGTCATCTTCTCAAAATTTATGTCCCTTAAGGCAGGGGTCCTGCCCCCAGGCCACTGTCCAGTATTCCCCAACACTGGTTCCTGGCTGCAGAGCAGGAGGTGAGTGTGGAGGAGGGAGCGAAGCATCATTTCTATTTCTCTGCCCCCTCTCACACTTCTCCCCACCCATGGAAATATTGTCTCCCACAAAACTCCTGTGCGAAAAAGTTTAGGATCGCTGCCTTATGGACTCAGTCACACTCCATATCCTCCACAGGTAAAACCTCAGCATCACTTCTGACAACTTCCTCCAACCTTCATTCAAAGAGCCACCTCAGGGGTCCATTTCTCTCTCCAAACTGTGCTCCTGCCCTCCCACTTTCCATGCTCTGGAACCTAAGACCTTGCTGCACCCCTCGGAATGGACTCTTAATTTAGGATCCATGTGCAAAGCTCTGGTGCAGGTGACTGTTTGTTTTTGGTTTGGGGGGTTTTTCGGTTTTTTTTTTTTTTCTTGGTTTCTTTTTTTGGTTTTGCAGTACCAGGGGGTTGAACCCAGGGCCTCACACTTGCCTGCTTTGTAAGCACTATACCACGGAGCTGTACTCTCACCTATTTTTTTACTTTTTATTTTGATGCAGGGTCTCACTAAGTTACACAGGCTGCTTCTGGCCTTGAACTTGCAATCCTCCTTCCTCCACCTCTGGAGTCACTGGGATTACAGGCAGGAGCCACTGTGCAGGGCTGACTGTTGAAAAGTCTGGCAAAGATATTTGAAGTAGAATTTCCAGGAATGACACCCAGCTCTTGGAATCCTGCTACCTCCATCAAAACTGGGAAAGCCACCACTGCCACTGCAGAAGTCCCCTAGCCAGAGAAGCAAGTGTTGCCAGCACCCTGTGGCTTCTGTGTCATCTGTGCTGCCTCCATAGGGCCTGGTCCAGAGCTAGCTGGAAGCAGTGTGTCTGTTGTAGTCTGCAGCCTTCCAACTCTCTCTTTTCTTCCTTCTTCCCTCCCTCCTTTCTCCCTTTCTTTCTTTCTCTTCTCTTCTTTCTTTCTTTCTTTCTTTTCTTCCTTTCTTCTTTTCTTCCTTTTCTTTCAGATAGAGTCTCCCTGTGTAGCCCAGGCTGGCCTCGAACTCACAGCAATCCTCCTGCCTCAGCCTCCTCCACCCCATCCCAGCACTGGGAATAGATATGCACCACCTTGCCCATCAAGCTTTCCGACTTTCCCAGTGCAGATTGAGACAGATGCTGAGCAAGCCTGTCCTCTGCACCCCCACTGTCCCTGCTCTTCCCCACAATTCCAGTCCCATTCTCTTTCCCGTGGCTAATTCTGATCACGTGGCTCTCCACTGCAAAAGCCCCTGCGGATTTGTCCTCAACACTGAATTAGGTTCAGTCCTGTTGCCTGTCATTCAAGGCCCTTGGTGATCAGATCCTAACTTGTTTACTGATTTATATCCCACTTTATTCCCACGAGCTCCTCTCTCCCAGGCATCCATCATTCCCCAAATATATTCTGCTCCCCCCACCTCGTGCCTTTGTGTGGCCCTCACCCTTCCGACTACCATTTCCTATGAAAATATCAAACAGCCTTCTAGACCTATTCCAAATGCCATGGCCTCTCCACTTTCTCCTCTAGTGCCCTTAACCAAAGGGACCTCACACCCCAACTCCACAGAGAGCTCCTCCTACCACATCAGGGAAGTGGAAGTACAATATCTTCCCTCCCTGTGAATTCTGCATCCACAGAATCACCCAATAGGGGAGAGAGAAAAGAAATTGGGTTTCTTCTGAACATGTACATTCTTTTTTCTTATCACTATTCTTTAAACAGTAGTAACTATCTCCATAATATTTGCATTGTATTAAGTAATATAAATAATCTAAAGGCTATTTACAGTATTTGGGCAGACACACATCAATCAGATGGAAATACTATACCATTTTATGTAAAAACTTGAGCATCTGAGAATTTTGGTATTCAAAGGGGGACCTAGAACCAATCCACCAGGGATATTAAGGGACAATTGTAGTTATTTAGACATTGTGTTTGGAGGCAGAAAGATGTGGGCTGGAATTCTAGCTATGCTTGGGTAAATGAGATCTTCCTGATGGTTCTCAGTTTCCTGCTCTGTAAAATGAAGATAATAATACCTCCTTCTTCACAGGCACCCCCACATGTCTGTCAGCTTGCCCTGCTGTGCGGGCTTGCATATTGCTCTGAGGCTGAAATTATGCCACTGGTATTTCAGATACCAGCAGGGCCACCCAGGGTAGACAGATTTCAGCTGAGCTTCCATTCTAAGACAGACTAGGGAGAAGGACCCAGCAGCCCATTCCCGAAACAATCAGCCACTGAAAACCATATGAACAGCAGAGAAACACTGTCAAATATAGTGCCAGAAAATGAGCCCCCGAGGCTGGAAGGCATTCAAGAAATGACTGGGGAAGAGTTGCCTCCTCAAAGTAGAGTTGACCTTAATGATGGAAGTGTAGTAAAGCCCCTGGAACTTCCTTTTGCTAATGTGGCACAACTCAAAATGAGAACAGTGTCTGCAACATTGGGCTCAAATACAAAAAGGTTGTGTGCATGACACAGTGTTGGGTAATGTTTCTTTCTGTTGTACTTAGAGTCGCTATGAGTCAGATCCAACTGGACAGCACCCAACAACAACAACTTCATAGGCAAGTTGGAAGGGCTGGTTGAGATATGCTGCCAGTGCTCACCCTCTACAGATGAAAATGAACATGAGTATTGTCTTACTTACCTTTGTTCCTCACCCAGGTGCTCAAAAAGTACTTTTGTAATAAATGGACAAGCCAAGGCAGATAGCAATATTGACTTTAAGTAACTCAAGGTCAAACCAAGATGATAGGACTGCTGCTCAGTAATAGGACCCTGGGTGGGGTCGTATTAGGACTCTAGTATGAGCAAATAAAGTTTCCACTTGTTTACTCAAGTTGGAAGAAAATAAAAACTATGAGGCTGAACAAGCTGTCTGGAGCACAACCCCAGAGTGCAGGCTGCAGCTAGTTACCTGTGTCTAATGGATCAAAAATAGTCTGGGAATGGTTGGTGCCCAAAGCCTTTATTTGGAGGGCTCCAAGAGAAGGAATTTCCTGAACACAGACAACAGGCATGTCTCAGACCAGGTGCAAGAATTCATGCAGTCTCCGAAAATTGACACACTCCATTTAGGAGACCCACTTTGCAATTATTTTCTCCCTTCCTTCCTTCCTTCCTTCCTTCCTTCCTTCCTTCCTTCCTTCCTTCCTTCCTTCCCTCCTTCCTTCCCTCCCTCCCTCCCCCCCTTTCTTCCTGCCTTCCTTTCTTTACTTTCTTTGCAGTACTGGAGGGTTGAACCTAGGCCCTCATGCATGCTAGACAAGCACTCCACCACTGAGTTGCACCCCCAAACCCTCTTCTAAATTTTTTATTTTGAGATAAGGGCTTGCTAAGTTGCACAAGCTGCCTCTGGCCTCAAACTTGTTTTTCTTTTTCTTTTTCTTTTCTTTCTTTTTTTTTTTTTTTGCGGTACTGTAGGTTGAACCCAGGGCCTCACGCCTGCATGCTTGCAAGTGCTGGACCACTGACCTGCGCCCCCAGCCCTTCTTTTTTTTTTTTTTTTACTTTTTGAGACAGGGTCTTGCTAAGTTACGTAGACTGCCTCTGGTCTCAAATTTGCGATCCTCCTGCCTCCGCCTCCTGAACCGCTGGGATTACAGGAATGCGCCACCGCGCCTGGCCCTTGGCCTCAAATTTATAATCCTCCTTCCTCATCTTCCCAAATCATTGGGATTACAGTGTGCACAATAGTGCCCAGCAATACAGATTTGGGGTTTTTTGTGGTGGTGGTGGTGCTGCTGCTGCTGCTGCTGGAAATGGAACTCAGGACCTCTCATGTGCTAGGCAAGTGCTCTACTACTGAGCTGCACACCCAGCCCCCTGGAGGCATTTATTAAATTGGATGGTGCACATGCCCTAGGGCCCAGCAGTTCTCCTTCAGGGTCTCCACTCTAGAAAGATGCCCTCTTTAGGAGACTTGTGCAAGGCTGTACACTGCTGCACTGTTTACTTAATCAAGAAATTAAAAACAGCCTAAATATCTATTAATGATGAATAAATAAAATGTAATGCATTTAAGTATTAAAATACAAAACCGCAGGTTCAAAGATATGAACTAGATTTCTTTTTTTGTTTTGTTTTGTTTGTTTTTGTAGTTCTAGGATGGAATCCAAACCCTCATACATGCTAGGTAAGTGTTCTACCACTAAACTATAT
This sequence comes from Pedetes capensis, assembly GCA_007922755.1. Taxonomy (NCBI): domain Eukaryota; kingdom Metazoa; phylum Chordata; class Mammalia; order Rodentia; family Pedetidae; genus Pedetes; species Pedetes capensis. Next base: position 341 of record VMDO01012326.1, on the reverse strand, counting down.
CCTCAGCCCATGAACCGGATTTTGTACAATAATGTGGATAGATTTCAAAATTACAATCTTGAATGAAGAAAAAAATTGCTGAATGATTCATTCAATATGATATAAAAAGCCCCATAAACTGTTCAGCACTATATATATATATATATATATATATATATATATATATATACACACATACATACATATATACATATATACACATATATGTATATATGTGTATATATAGGTATATATATGCATATATGTATATATGTATGTATGTATATATGTATATGTATATATGGACATTGAACAAGAGAGACAGAAAAAGAATTGATGCTTTTGAATTGTGGTGCTGGAGA
>VMDO01012325.1:0-62739 GCA_007922755.1 Pedetes capensis | reverse complement strand
TAACAATAACAGTACCCAAAAAAGGAAGAGAGGCTATAACCACAAATATTGCTAATTTTTCTTTCTTCTTTGAAATCATAGTAGCATAAAGATGAAAGTCTGTTAAGATGAACATTATAAGTCATAGAGAAATGACTAAGAAATTAACTTTGAAAACTTAAAATTTGAAATAATTAAAATATTTTGCAAGAAAAAAATAATGCAAATAAATGCAGTCAAAGAAGAATTGTTGTTGTTTTTAGGTGTTGTCAAGTCGGTATCCAACTCATAGCGACCCTCATAGGGTTTTCAATGGCTGACTGTTTTGGGATTGCCTTGGGAATGGATTGCCAAGTCCTTCTCCCACAAAGAAGAATAGAGAAGAAAAAAAAAAAAAGCCATAAGCCAAAAATGAGAAAGCAAAACCATAAGAAAGTAAAACCAAAAAGACAGTGGTAAATTTAACAGTATAAAAAATGACATTAACTCTGAAAGAACTAAAAATCTCATTAAAACACAAAGATGGTCAGATTAATTAAAAGTCAGAATCCAGCTATATGCTATATACAACAGACACAAACAATTCAGACAAATAAGGTTAAATGAAAAGGATGGAAAATTTCATACCATGCAAGTAGCAACTAGAAGAAGGGCAATTTCCTATAATATCAGACAAAATTTATTTTAAAATAAAAATATTACTAGAGATATGTAAGAATGTTTTAAAAAATTAAAGGAGTTTATTCAACTGGAAAACAGTGCAAGTATAAACATATAAGGCTATCTATAGAGCACCTCAAAACATGAAGTGAAAACTGACAGAAATGAAGGAAGGAAGATACAATTCAATAATACCTAGGTTGTGAAAGCTGGACATTGAACAAGAGAGACAGAAAAAGAATTGATGCTTTTGAATTGTGGTGCTGGAGACATCTATTGAATATACCATGGACTGCCAAAAGAACCAACAGATCTGTCCTAGAAGTACAACCAGAGTGCTCCTTGGAAGCAAAAATGGCCAAACTGTGTCTTACATATTTCGGACATGTAGTCAGGAGAGAACAATCCCTGGAGATGGACATCATGTTTGGAAGAGTGGCAGGTCAATGCAAAAGAGGAAAACCCTCCACCAGATGGATTGACACAATGTCTGCAACAATGGGCTTAAACATAAATAAGATTGTTTGCCTGGCACAGAATCGGCAAGTGTTTCGATCTGCTGTACATAGGGTCGCTATGAGTAGGACTCGACTCGACGGCACCTAACAACAACAACAACAAATAATGCATAAAAAATCAAAACACATATGGGACAAAACAAAACACATATGGAAACTTCTTAAGAAAACTACTAGATGGTGGATGACTCCACACAATGGCATTAGATTGCTGGGGTCGTCCTGGTAGAGATCAGGCGGTGGCTTCCCAGGCAGTGATGGTGGCCATTGTTAGGGGCAGGTCTGAGGCAGTGGGGCTAGTGGAGGTAAGGCCACAAATAAGAAGTGGATCACCATCACCAAGCTGGATCTCTTGGTCAAGGACAAGTGGATCAAATCCTTGGAGGAGGTCTGTCTGTTCTCCCTGCCCATCAAGGACACTGAGATTATGAACTTTTACCTAGGCAAATTCATCAAGGATGAGATTTTGAAGATCATATTGGTGCAGAAGCTGACTGCCCTGGCCAGTGGATCAGGTTCAAGGCATTTCTTGCACTTGGGCATTATTATAGTCCTGGCAGTCTGGACTCCAAAGAGGTAGTTGTTGTTTGGTGCCATTGAATTGGGTGCAACTTATAATGACCCTATGAACAATAGAATGAAACATTGGCTGGCATCAGGCCACACATATAATCTTTTATATGTTTAAGCCCATTGATGCAGTCACTGTGGCAATCCATCTACCTGAGGGTCTTCCTTTTTTTCACTGACCTGCCACTGTCCCAAACATGATGTCTTTCTCCAGGGATTGGTCCCTCCTGACATGCCCAAAACACTTACCATGCAGTCTACACAGTCTATGCAAGCCATCCTTGCTCCAAAGAAGCACTCTGGTTGCACTTGTTCTAGGACGGATCTGTTGGTTCTTTTGGCAGTCCATGGTATATTCAATATTCGTCTCTAGCACCATAATTCAGAAGCATCAATTCTTCTTCTGTCTCCCTTATTCATTGTCCAGCTTTCACCAGCATGTGATGCAATTGAAAACCTTGGACAACCTCAATCTTTTCTCCAATTATCACAAAGTTGCACACTGACCCTTGTAAGGATATTTGTTTTGTTCATTTTGAGGTGCAATCCTTATTGAAAGTGGTTTCTTGATCTTCATCATTAAATGTTTCGATTCTCCTTCAGTTTAAGTAAGGAAAACTGTGTCATCTGCATTACACAGGGTATTAATTAGTCTTGTTCCAATCCTGATGCCACATTTTTCTTCATAACTTCCAGATTCTCGGTTTATTTGCTTAGCATAGATTGAGGAGGTATTGTGAAAGGATACAGCACTGATGCACACCTTTCTTGACTTCAAGCAGCGTTTCCTTGTTTTGTTTGCACGACTGCTTCCTGATCCATGTACAGATTCCTCAGGAGTCCAATGAAGTACTCTTGTATCCTCAATCTTCACAATGTTATCCATAATTTGTTGTGATCTACCACCATCCAAGGAATCAACATCATAGCCACTCTCTCCATGACCCCTGTGCAGAGAGGCTACTGGGGGATCAAGATCCACAAACCCCTGCTCTTCTATGCAGTGTGACAGGCTGCTGATGACCTGTGCTGGTGCACCTCATCCTCACCCTCAGAGATGCTGGCATCAGATGAGCACCTGCGCCCAAGAAGCTATTACTGATGGCTGGTGTTGATGACTGCTTCACTTCAGCCAGGGGCTAAAATGGCCCCCTGGACAACTATGCCATGGCCACCTTTGATGCCATCTCCATGACCTAGAGCTAGCTGGCCTCTGACCTCTAGAGAGAAGTTGTGTTCACCAAGTCTCCCTACTGCGAATTCATGGGACTATCTTGTAAAACCCATGCCAGAATCTCCATGCAGAGGACCAAGACACCAGTTGTGGTACAACAGGATTTTTATAAAAGAAAAATAAAATGAAGTAAAAACCTGTTTGCAGTTGCTTATGGAAGATTTGAACAACATATAAACTGTTTAGACATGGCAAATATCCACAGAACACTCTACCTAACCATAACAGGATAATTTGTTTTTTCAGGCACATATGAAACATTCTTCAGGATAAACCATGTAATAGTTCTTAAGATAAACCTTAATACACTTTAAAATATTTCAATTGTATAAACTGTGCTCACTAAATCCCACATGTCTCTCAGCTGGTCGTGCTGTTGGGGCTTTGCATATTCTTGTGATGCTGAAAGCTATGATTCCAGGTTTTCAGATACAAACAGATTCACCCACAGTGGACAGGTTTCTGCTGATCTTCCAGACTAAGACAGACTAGGGAGAAGGACCCGGCAGCGCACTCCTGAAACAATTAGCCATTGAAAAATCTATGAATAATAGAGAAACACTGTCAAATATGGCACTGGAAAATGGGCTAGCCAGGCTAGAATTCATTCAAGAAATGACTGGGGAAGGGTTGCCTCCTAAAAGTAGAGCTGGTCCAAGTGACAGGAATGGAGTAAAGCCTCTGGGACCTCCTTTTGCTGATGCAGCATGACTCAAAATGAGAAGAGACACCATGTCTGTAACAACAGGCTCAAACATAAAAAGATTGTGTGTATGGAACAATGCTGAGTAGTGTTGTTGGAGTGTTATGTTGTACATTGAGTCACCATGAGTCGAATCCAGCTATATGGCACGTATCATCAACAATAATAACACCATCATCCTCGCTAAGGACAATGGAAACAAATTTGAAATGAGTAAGGGAAGGAAATTTGCGTAGTTCATAGCTATGTCGAAATTAAACAACATTCTTCTAAATAATCACTAGATCAAAGAAGAAATCACAAGAGAAATTAGAAAATAATTCACAAATAAATGAAGATATAATCACAGCAGATTAAATCATACAGGGTAGAAATAAAGCTGTTCTAAGCTGGACATTTACATCTGCAAGTTCCTAAACTTTAAGAGAAAATTTCAAATAAAGCAATAACCTAGTTTCTTACCTTAAGAAGCCAAAGGTCTAACCTAAAGCAGACATAAAGAACATCAGAGTGGAAATAAAAGAAATAGAGAATAGAAAAACAATAAAAAAGAACAAAACCAAAACATGTTCTTTAAAATAGAGAACAAAATTCATAAACATTTGGATACACTGACAAAGATTAAAAATGAGAGAATACTGAAATTGCCAAAATGAGGTATGAAAGAGAGGGCACTACTACCAAATACACAAAAATAATAGATTGCAGGGAAGTATTATGAATATCTTCATGTCAACAACTGAGATCAATTGTTAGGCATGGTAAGGCACATCTATAAGACACTCAGAAGACTGAGTCAGGAGGATCCTGAGTTCCAGACCAGCCTGAGGCACACAGATTCTTTCTCAAAAAATAAATAAATAAATAAATACATAAATAAATAAAAATAAAAATAAAAAATAAAACACAATTAAACAAACAAAACCCACAAACAATAACAAAACTAAACGAGATAATTTACATGAAATTGATAACTTCTGAAAAAGAAATAAAAGCATAGACATCAGTGTAAGAATAATGAGATTTATTAAAAGTGAAGACTAGACATAAAAACTGAAGCATTTGAACTAATTGATTTTAAAACTTCCCACAGGAAAGTTCAGGAATATAATTTCACTGGTGAATTTTAGCAAATGTTTTAAAAAGAAACAGCACCAATCCTTTAAAGATTCTCCCCCAAAATATAAAATATGGTAACACTTCTCTAATAATTCAATGAAGCCAATATTTTCCTTATACTGAAACCAGGCAAAGATGTAATGAGAAAGGAAAACACAGATCAATAACTCTTATATGAACAGATGCAAAAATTCTCAAGAAAATACTACCAAACTAAACCTAGAATCATATAAAAAGAACTATAACTTATGACCGACTGAAATTTACTATAGTAACTCATGGTTGGTTTAACTATCCAAACAACATAGTATACTATATTTAGAAAATAAAGGACCAAACTACATAATTATCTCCAAATCATTTAGCAAATTTCAGTACTCTTTCACAATAAAATACTCAACAAATTAGGAATACGGGGGAAGTTCATTACTCTGGTAAAGGCATGTACAAAAACCTCACAACTTATATTGTACTGAGTGAGGGAAGATTGATTTCTACCTAGGATCAGGAAGAAGAAAAGGATTTCCACTCTAATCACTTTTAGTGAACATATATTAGAAATTCTAGCCAATCCATTTTGGCAAGAAAACTAAGTAAAGTGCGTTGAGGTTGGAAAGGAAGAAAAAATAAAACTCTCTCTTTTTTCAGATGACATGATCTTTTATATAGAAAGTACTGAGAAACCTACTAAATAACTATTAGAACAAATAAACAAATTGACAAGATTTTTTGATACTGGACCAATAAAAATCAAATGTATTTGTATACAGTTGAAATGAGCAACATAATAGTAGAATTAAGATAAATCTTAGCTGAGACTAAGATATAAAATATTATGAATAAATGTAATTAAAAAATGGAAAGTTTGTACATGGAAAACTATGAAATGTTGAAAGACATTAAAGGTCTAAGAAAAGGAAAGACATTCCATGATCAAGTTTTGAAAGATTTAAGATTAAGATTGCAATACTCTTTAAATTGTTCTATAGTTTCAATACAATCCTTATTGAAATTCTAGCTGGTGTGTTTTCCTCAGAAATTCATGAACTAGTACTAAAATACAAGTAGAAATGCAAAAGAGCTGAAATAGCAAAAAAAAAAACCTTGAAAAAGAAAAAATTGGAGAATTCACACTACATATTTCAAAATATGCTACAAAGCTACAACAATTAAGACTGATAAAAACACTGACCTATGGTATAGAATTAAGCATCTAGAATAATTCATGCACTTATCGTCAATTAATTTTCAATTACAGTGCCAATAAAGTTAAAGGGGGAAAAGAACAGACTATTAATTAAATGAAGATAAAACAGGATATTAACACGAATAAATATAACTTGGATTTCTAACTCACACAACCCACTAAAATTAACACACACATGAATCATAGCTTAACTGTAAGAGCCAAAACTATAAAATGGATCATAGACTGAATTGTTAAGAGCTAAAACTATAAGATTTACTGCTGCATAAATAAGTCTTCATGACTCAACGTTCGGTAATAAGTTTTTATACATGACACAAAGCACAGGCCAAAAAAAAATAAATTAGATGTTATCAAAATTATTATTATTTTCTGCAAGTTATACTATCCGGAAATTGTAAAGACAATCTCCAGAATGAGAGAAAACAGTTTGAAATATATCTAAGAGAGAACTTTCATGGTTGATTGTGATTGTTAATTTGATTGGATTAAGAAATGTCTAGCATATTTTCGAAGCATGCCTCTGGGTGTCTCTGAGAAGACACTCGCAGGGATGATTACATCATGAGTGCTCTGACCTAATGAATGGATTACTCTCTTGATGAATTCACAATATGATGTCATTTCTAAGAGGTGGTAAAAAGTAAGAGGGGGGACTAGTTAGAGTAAGTAGATCCCTGGAGATGTATATTTGAGGACTATATCTTTCCCTGGGCCCTTTCTGCATTCCCTTTTCTCTGCTTTCTGTCCACCATATTGTGAGCTCATTTGCTCCTTTGTGCCCTTCCTGCCATGATGGAATGACAACTCTAAAACTATGAGCCAAAATAAATCCTCCTTAGATTGTTTCAGTTATTTTATCAGAGTGACAGGTATAAAAGGAACTGTTATAATTGAATAATAAATTAAATTAAGAAATGAATAACAAAAAGTTGAAAAATGAGCAAAGGACCTGAATATATATTTTTTTCCACAAAAGATATACAAATGGTCAACGTGTACATGAAAACATGTTTAACATTGTTATTCATAAGGGAATATAGACGAAAACTATCCAATACCAACTAGGAGGGTTATAATGAACAAAACAGACAATAAGACAGACTGGAGATGTGAAGAAAATGGATAGGGATATTGTTGGTAGGTTTTTGAAATGGTATAGCTGCTTTGGAAAACAATTTGAAATATCATCAAAATGTTAAATATAAAGTTACCACGTGAAACCAGAAACTCCATTCCTAAGTATGTACCAAAGACGAGTGAAAACATCCATTTATATAAAAACTTGAACACAAGTGTTTATAGAAGAATTAATAGTCAAAAATTATAAATAACACAATTATTTATTTACTGATGAATGCATAAAGAATGTGGAATACCTTTACAATGGAATTTTTTTGACAGTTGTTGTTGTTGTTAGGTGCCATCGAGTCGGTATCCAATTCATAGTAACCCTACATACAACAGGCAAAACACTATTATCAGTGCTTCTCTGTGGTTCATAGGATTTTCAAAGGCAGATTGATTTTTGGGAGTGGGTTGCCAGGTCCGTCTCCCATTTTTGACAGTAGAAAGAATGAAATACTGATATGGGTGAACCTTGAAAACATGGTAAGTAAAAAGAACTAAACACAAAATACCACATATTTTACGTGGATACATTTATATTTATTTTTATATATTTATTATATATTTATACATTTATCATACACTTTTGCATACTAAGAAAATATATAGAGGTAGAAAGTACATTAGTGGTTATCTAGAGCTTGGAGAGGGGGGATTGTGAAGGGTAATGGGCAATGAAAATACATTTAAAGTTTCTTTTAGGATTATTAAAAATTTTCAAAATTTAGATTGTGTCAGTTGTTACTCAACTCTAAATAAACTGAACCATTGACTTGTACATTTAAATAGTGAATTGTATGGTATTTGGATAATATTTTTAAGAAAGCTGTTTAAAAATGAGAAAGGCTTTCTGGGTAAAGTGGTACACACCCTTCATCCCAGTGACTCAGGAGGCTGAGGCAGGAGGATTGCTCATTTGAGGCCAGAGGCAGCATGTGTAACGTAATAAGACCCTGTCTCAAAATAAAAAGTAAAAAACACCAAAAAGAAATGGGCTGGGTTCAGCTTAGTTGTAGAATGCTGGCAAAGCACTGAAAAAAAAAAAAAGTTCAGTGATGGCTATAAATTTGCTAGAAAAGTAGATGGCAAACAATGCCTTCAGCAAGACTCAACTTGAGAAAAATTGGAGTAACTGGCTACTATTCTCCTTTCCTTTGCACATCCTTAAGAACGATTCAACATGACTACTGTTGCTCTGGTATTTGGTTTATCCTGAAATTGTCTCACCTTGTGGGGGTTTTCCCACAGTTCATCAACTTGCTGGACACCAAATAGTTGTCCTACAATTCAGTTCAGTTCTGACACTATCTACTTGGAATTAGTATTAGATCCCACAAGTTCAGGGCTCAGTTCCACAAGCTGTCCCACCTCAAATGCCAATCACATGTCCCAGACTGTTATCTACAGTTCCGTTCAACTGGCTATCTATCAGGTTCCCATGAACATTTTCTTGCATTCGATAACTTTTCAGTTACTCAGAAAATGACAGGTTATTGTGAATGGTAATCACCCCACTGTGCTATAGAACAAGAGAACTTATCACTTATAACTATGTTTCTCTGTTATTCAGCCTCCCTTCAACCTTCTAGTTCCTAATAATCTAATAATCACCATTCTACACTCAGATTTACTTTTTTTGGTAGTACTTAGGGTTTGAACCTTAGGCCTTGCACATTCTTTGCAAGTGCCCTACCACTGGACCACACTCCCAGGCCACTTTTTACTTTTTTAATTTGAGACAGGGTCTCCCTAAGTTATACAGGCTGCCCCTGGTCTCAAACTTGTGATTATCCTGCCTCAGCCTCCCCAGTTGTTGGGATTAAAGGTGTGTACTACCACGCCCAGCTCCAAATTGACTTTCTAAATCACTCGCATATGAGAGTGAACATGCTTCCAAACACACAGAAATGACAAGGTGACGAAAATGTTAATTACCAGGACTTGATCAATGCACATTATACACATATATTAAAATATTCCTCTACAATATTATATGTATAATCGTTTCATATTAATCAAAAATTTAAAAAGTGCTTAGGGAGATAGAACTGCTAACTACTCTAATTTGATCATTTTACAATATATATGTATGGAACTATTACACTGTACTCTATATGTATGTTGTTGTTAGGTGCCATTGAGTCCGTGTCCCACTCATACCAACTCTGTGTACAACAGCCGAAACCCTATTGTCAGGGCTTCTCTGCTATTCATAGGGTTTCCAATGGCTGATTGTTTCTTGGGAGAGGGTTGTCAGGTCCTTCTCCCAAGCCTACAGCATCCGGTGTTCCCAGGCCCCACCCTGCTTAGCTTCTGAGATCTGATGGGATCAGATGCCACAGGGCTACCGCTTCAGGCATAAATATATAGCAGTAATAATAATAATAATAATAAAGTAATAATAATAAAGTAATAATAATAGTAATAATTTTTTAGAATAGCTTAAAACTCAGGGAGATACATATAGTGGTCTACTATATAGTAAGGGATATGATAAATGATATAGATGAGCAGCTAGATGCAGAGAGACATTGTGAGAGAACAAGAAGTGTCTGGAGCGCTGGAGCTTCTGTCCCCTTAGGAATGTACCACTCTCCCATCATGCAGGTGTCTTCACCAGCCTGCAAGTTCTCTGGAGCTACATCTCAGAAATTTTTATGGTGGCTGCACCACACAGGCATGACTGATGATTAACTCAATTGCCATCTCCTTTTCCTTCCCTGGAGGGTGGGGAGGAAGTGCTGCAAGTTCTAAGCTTTTAATAGAGCTTGACAAGTCTGGGGACCAGCACCCATCTAACAGCCAATCAAGAATTGCTGTATTAGGATGAAAAAATGCTTCTATCGCACAGGAGATTCCAAGGAAATTAGTCATCTGTGTCAGACACTACTGTCAGTCAGGATGTCACAAAGGTCTTAGGGTTGCTGTGCCAGAACTGCAGTCAAAGGTCAAATACTAGATTGAAGTATTCTCCTAGCTTCCTGATTTATATGGATATTAGGTGCTGTGTATATTCTTATTTTTCAGAAGCCTCCTAATTCACAAAACTAAAAATGGGTATTCTATGAAAGTCATCTGCTTATTATTATTATAATTTTCAAATAAAGCTGAATATATAAATTGGTTAAACAACTTGTCTGAGATTTAGAGGAATGTGGTCACAATTGGTCAGAATTTTGAGTATTTACTTTGTACTGACACTATTTTGAGCTATTTATACATGTAACTGCCTGCAGCCGTAGGCCTGTGGCATCCGATCCAACCAGATCTCAGAAACTAAGCAGGGTCGGGCCTGGTTAGTACCTGGATGGGAGACCACGTGGGAACACCAGGTGCTGTAGGCTTACGAGAAGGACCTGGCAATCCACTCCCAAAAATTAATCTGCCACAGAAAATCCTATGAACCACAGAGAAGCACTGACAATAGTGTTTTGCCTATTGTACGCAGGGTCGCTATGAGTCAGATACCAACTCCAGGGCATCTAACAACAACATACATGTAGCTACCTTGGTATTCTCACTGACTTTATATGATAGACATTATTGTAGTCTTAATTTTTAACAATGAATTAGCTAAGACTTAGTTTAAGGAACTGATCTGATTGGTATTTTATGTAATACAGATTGAAATGTTAAGAATATTTTTCATTTTAAAATCAGATCTTTTTGCTACATGTGACTTAATGTACAGATGAGCCATGGTGAGGCTATGGGAGTGAGCCAGGGGAAGTGGACCAGGCTTCTATCTCTGCAGCTAGTTATGTTGGACACAGCTTTTCTTTAGGCAATATTTTTCGTGAGTTTTAGGCTCAGAGGAACAAATTATATGAAATGGCTTTGAACATAATAAAAAGTGCTATAAAAATGTGAGTCATTATTAATATAAAGTAGGTCAGAATCAGTAAATCTATAAAATTTTATAACACCTTCTTTGCTCATTAATGTAGCAATGTGGTTTCAAATTAATAATTTATAGTGTAGTCAGGCTGTGTGGGTAGTAGGTATGGAAGAACAGAATGTCAGGGTCTGAAAACTCAGATCTACATGTTGGTACCAGTGCACACTATAACCTCAGGCAGTTCCTTTATCAGCTACATTTTCAAAATTATGAACATATTACTGACCTATTTTATAGAACCCTTAATAAGAAACAATGATAAGAAGTGATTATAAAGCACCTTGGAAGTGATATTGTGTATTAAACTATTCTAGTATCATTCATGAATTTTACTTAAACCTCCATTTTTATATGGAACTTGTTAGATTATGGAATTTGAACTTGAAAACGATGACAATTGAATATGGCAATTGAGAGAGACTGTAAAGGAATATTTAGACCTATGCTTTCACTTTTTCCATTATCTGAGTTTGTGGCTCTAAAATTAACTTACTAATCAAGATCATACAATTTTATAACCTATAGCGTATTTCCAGTCATTTAAAACATTATGAATAACTGAGAAGCACTAACAGTACTGTTTCATCTGTTGTAAGTAGGGTTCCTATGAGTCAGACACCAATTTGACAGCACCTAACAATAGCAACAACAATAATAACCTATCTCATCAGATATCATTTAAAACAAAATAATGAAATCATACTGCAGAGAGCCTTATATGTACACAGTAGGGGGAAACACATTTTTATAGCTAGTAGAACATAATTCCGAAAGAAAATACATACTGATAAAATTTAAGTGAGAGTAATAAGTAAATTGGACTTTGAGGTCATATTTCTCTTGCTGATTCTGCACAATTCAGATGATCTATAGTGATAATTGTTTTGTACAAACAGTGGTGATAATTATGATAACTATAATAATTGTATCCCACTGACCAGGCACCTAATTTATAATTGATCCTCAGAGTACCCTTAAGAAACAAGTATTATTATTATTATTCTTACTTAATGAGGAGATGTCCAAAAAATATAGCAAAATACTTAGGCATCATTTAAGCATGGATCTAACATTTAAGAGCATAGATTTTCACTTCAAGGACAGGGTAATGTTGCCATTCTTTGTCAGTATTTCTGTTTATATATAAACAGATCTCTATGGTGATAAGATGGATTCCAGTGACTGCTGTTATGTTTTTCAAAGCATAGTTCCTAGAACAGCAGTATCAGTGTCGATTAGGAACTTATAAACACAAATTTTAGGGCCCTACCCAGGACCTGCTGAATCAGAAACTATGTTTTAATATGTCTTATAGGTGAGTACCCCCACACGTCTGTCAGTTTGCCACACTGTGGGGGCTTGAGTGTTGCAGTGAGGCCAAAAGCTATGCCACCGGTATCTTAGATACCAGCAGGGTCACTCATGGTGGACAGGTTTCAGCTGAGCTTCCAGACTAAGACAGACTAGGGAGTAGGCACCAGCAAACTGCTCCAGAAACAAATAGCCATTGAAAACCCTATGGATAGCAAAGAAACACTATCAGATATAGTGCCGGAAAATGAGCCCCCCAGGTTGGAAGGCACTCAAAAAGAATACTGGGGAAGAGTTGCCTCCTCAGAGTAGAGTCTACCGTCATGACAGAAGAGGAGTAAAGCCCCAGGGGCCTCCACTTGCTGATGTGGCACGACTCAAAATGAGGAGAAACAACTGTAAACATCCATTAAATAATTGGAACGTGGAATGTACGTAGTATGAATCTAGGAAAATTAGAAATCATTAAAAGAGAAACGGAACACATAAACATTGACACTGTAGGCATCAGTGAGCTAAAATGGACTGGCATAGGCCATTTTGAGTTAGACAATCATATGGTCTACTATGCTTAGAGTCGGACACCCACTGGAGGGCACCAAACAACAAAAGCAACACAGTAGTTATAGGTTCATATGTACCTTTCATTCACATAATATGTCTTTCCATTTTTAATGTGTTTTTGTTACATCCTGCAGATAAATCCCTCTTAAGATGCATAATTTTCTGATTTGTTGTTGATTTAGTGTGATAGTATTTTTACTGAAACCTTTTGCATCTATGTTTACTTAACATATTGACCAATATTTTTCTATTTTTGTAGTGTCTTTGGTTTTGTTAGGGTGATGCTGACCCCTTAAAATGAGTTTAGAAGTATCTCTTCATCTTCCTTTCTTGGGAAGAATTCCAGAAAGGATTAGCATTAAATTTTTTTGGCTATTTGATAGAAATCAGCTATGATGGCATCTAGCCGTGGCCTTATTTCCTTAGAATATTTTTTATTACCACTTCGATGTCTTTATTTGTTAATGATCTGTTAAAGCTTTGATTTCATCTTGATTCAGCCTTGGTAGATTGTAGGTGTTTATGATTTTTTTTTTTTTTTTTTTGTACTGGGGGTTGAACCCAGGGCCTCGCGCTTGCATGCTCTGCAAGTGCTGGACCACTGAGCTGCACCCTCAGCTCACTTTTTTTTTTTTTTTAACTTTTTGAGACAGGGTCTCTCTACGTTACACAGACTGCCTCTGGTCTCAAACTTGTGATCCTCCTGCCTCTGCCTCCCAAGCCGCTGGGATTATAGGTCTGTGCCACTGCACCCGGCTGGTGTTTATGAATTTATCTCTATTGTGTTATCCAGGTTTTTTTTGCTTATAATTGCTCATAATAATTTCATGATACATTTTATTTCTGAAACATCCATTTAATGTCTCCTCCTTCATTTCTGATTTTGAGACTTTTATCTTTTTTACATTATTTTAGCTAAAATTTTGTCAATTTTATGTTTTCACAAAAACTATTAGCTTTGTTGAATTTTTCTGTACCTTTTCTATTCTTTAATTCATTTCTGATAACTGTGGGCTTAGTTTATCCTTTTCTTTCTAGCTCCTTAAAATGTAAAGTTAGGTTGCTTCTCTGAAATCTTTATACTTTTACAAATGTAGGTGTTTATTCCTAAAGGTTTTCCTCTTAGACTTGCTTTTGATACATCCTGGAAGTTTTGGTAAATTGTGTAGCAGTTTTCATTAGTCTCAAGTTTTTTAGGGCTGGGATTTAGTTCAGTTGGTAGAGTGCTGCGCTGCAGTCTCCTGAGGTCCAGAGTTCAATTCCCAGCACCACAAAAATGGGAGAAGGGCCTGGCAATCCACTCACAAGGCAATCCTGAAACAGCCATTGAAAACCCGATGAGGGTCGCTGTGAGTTGGATACCGACTCAATAGCACCTAACAACAACAACAACAACAACAACAAGTTTTTAAAAAATTATCTGTTCATTTTATTGACCAAGTGGTTATTCTGAGTGGTATTTTATTTAGTTTTCATGTATTTGTGAAGTCTCCAATTTTCTTGCTATTATTGATTTCTGGTTTCATTCAATTGCAGTTAGAAAAGATACCTGGTATTATTTTGATTATTATTGTTGTTGTTGATTATTATATTTATTATTTTTTGTTTTGTGACCTGGCATGTAATGTATCCCAGAAAATGTTCTATGTTCACATGAGAATATGGATTCTTCTGCTGTTGGATGAGAAGTTCTTCATATATCAGGTAAGTCCATTTTAACTAGAGTATTATTAAAGTCCAATATTTATTGATTTTCTGACTCTGTCCCCCATGTCCACTATTTCCTCAGGCAGTACCAATGTTAACTCAATAATAAATTGTAGGATTCCAGACCAGATGTTGTTCTACAGACATTCCTAGACAAAGGTACTTGAATTTAAACAAATATATCTGGTTTCCTCTCATGCTGGTCACTATAGAGAATATTCCATGTCCAAATTAAGCTCTTATGTCTCTACCTTTTATTGTTAAATCTTGGTAATAAAGGAAATTGTTTGGTAACTAACATTACTTTCTTGATAATAACATTAGTGCTAGGTGTTTTTTTTTTCCCCTAGATGTATGTAGACTATATTAGCTTCTGAAATCTTCAAAGAATCTGATGTTATTTTTCACCATATCTTATAAACCCTAGGAGGATTTCAACTTGGAATGTCTCCACTACATTTTTAATTTTGTGTTCTTGGTGTAAACATAGCTTTCTATAATTTTTAGTTATATTTATTTCCATCATACAATGTAAAGTATAATTTGCATTACTATATTTTATTGCCAGTTATAGTTGTAACCAATGATTTTTCTCTCCATTTTAGCTACTGGACTTCAAGCTTTTGAGTGGAAAGATCAAGATGTGGAGTTGAGACACATCAGTATAAATTATGTACTTATTACTATTTAACCTGTTTTTCTTGATCTAACCATGTTAAACGAAAAATATTATTTCTTGGAAAGCATCTATCAAATTACTATGTAAGAACTCATGCACAACAGTTTTCCCTATCCAGATTTTACCATTTTGTTTGAAAATTTGATTATTCTGTAAGGTTCCTTGTCTTCTCTAAGGGGAGTAGCTTCACGTCTGTATCTTTAGTGGAGAGATTTGTGTTGTTGTTAGGTGCCATCAAGCAACATGCAAACTCCCACAGCATGACAAGTTGACAGACATGTGGGCATCAACATAGAGAACTAGACTTTAAATTCTTGACCAAGAACTCCAGCACTAAGCTTCTGTCAGAGTAAATTTATATCTACTTCAGAGTGAACATTGTTCTTCCAAGAACTTCTCATAAATATTGTTGAGTGACAAATATTGAGTATGTTGAGTGTGAGTGGCTGGCCACTCTGGAATGTCCTAGCAGAGTTAGGGTATCTTTGTATATTAATTTATATACCTAGACTTTCATTTTATATAATACTCACTGGCTTTATTTATTTTGAGGCTTGAATCAGACATATACTGCAATGATCTTTTAAAATTTGTTTTCAGTATTTTCATCTGGCATCTCATATATTCTTTGCAAATACTCTACCCCTGGGCTTCACCTTCAGCCCACTTTTCTTTTTTCTTTTGAGTCAGGGTCTTGCTAAGGTACACAGGCTGCCTCTGGCCTCACAGTCACAATGGCCCTGCCTCCTCCTCCCAAGTTGCTGTGATTACAGACATGCATTACTGTGTTTAACTCAATCACTAGTTTTTTTTTCCAGTGGTCTCCAGACAATGTCATATAGAAATTGTTGAAAAGTATATTAATTTGAATTATTGTTTCATACATGTTACAATATTTTTGAAAAAATATTTGCTAATTATCTCAGAAGGGTTACATATTAGATGCCGAGAAGTTAATAAATATGTTGCTTGATTGTGAATATTAGAAAGTTCAAGAATTATAGTCATTTTGAAATATGTATTTATCCCCATGCACAAATATAAATTTAAATCATGTTGGTGATGTATGATGTAGAAAACAAAAACACAGATAATAGTAAAACTTTTTGCATTATAAATTACACCAGGAAATGAAATAGAAATACTTTCCTTATTTAATTTTACAAAATTTGCATTTACTTTGAGACAAGAACACTTGTGAAGATGATTGAATTCCTGAATTACCTTCAATTTGGGGGAACATTATTTAATATATGAAGCTTGGTTTCCTAAACTGGTTCTATAGATTTGTTCTCTCTTATTCCTGCAAAAAAATATTTCTGAGCACTCTCAAATGAACTGAGCATGGGTGGAGGATGAATCAATCAATTAGCAAAGAAGCTGTCATCCCCCACTTAGGGAATTTATAGTCTAATACTGGCATCACAAAGACATTGCTTTAAGTGGGAGTTTCTACTGTAAATGTAGTATTTATAAGGATTCTAAAACAGAGTCTAGAGTCAGGAAAAAATAAACCCATTCTATCTAAAGATGAACATAGAAATGGAAGTGGTAGCAGAGGCAACTCATACTTGCCAGTTTCTAATCTCCAGAATCTATGACCTCACAACACATTTCTAAGGATCAGCCACATAATTCTCTATAACACTGGAATGAAATAAATAGGACAGACATAATAGAAAATGAAGGCTCTTCTTCTTGTAGTAAGTTAGCTATTCTAAGTACATCAGCTATTGATAAACATATGTCAGCATTTACCTATTCATTCTCTTGTAGAAAACTGGATAACTCTAAAGTGTTTTGCCCTCCAGGCTTACATTAAAAGTTAATTATCACCACATGGGACAGGCTGGGAGGCTATGACAGCATTGAACTAGTATCAGCAAGATGTGCATCTCACATTAGTCCCTGAGTTGCTCACCTCTCCCGATAGAGTGCATTCTCCTTAATTGAATGCTTACAAGTTAAAACCTGTACCACTTTCTGTTGTGAGTAGTAAGATGAAGAAGAACAACTTCTAGTGGAAGAAAAAAATTAGAGCCCTGGATAACATTGTTAAGGACAAAAGTACCATGAGAGATGCGTGCTGAGATATAAATGTAGAGCTGTAAGTAGCTATACCCAATAGCACAAAATATATAATTCTATAGCTCTATTTCAATTAAAATTTACTTAAAATTTTATTACATAACTTATAATGAATTTGTTTGTTCAATGATAGTTGTAAAGCTGTGCAAATATTCTATGAATGGTTCAGTATTTTCTTGGTTAAATTTTATTTTACTTCAGGCCGGGGACTGTAACTTACTTAATGCACTAAGTTCATTACTAACTGCCTGAAGAGTCTTCAGAAAGGCTTTTGATGAAGAGAGGAATGCTGCTACCATCTCAAATGACCTAAAGCAAAAAGGAAGACATTTCAAAGGAAGACAGTAAATACATATGGTGGAGAAAATGGAAATGATGCTATAGTTACAGGGGAATAAAATGAAATATGAGGAAACAAAGAAGGTAAGAAAATAACTGGCATGAGGCATTGAATTGGACTCCTAAAACATCTGAAAATTTACTACTTGCATCAATGTCAAAAAATCCAAAGGGAACAGGTGATCTGAGCAGGATGCTGACATCCATCTTCACACCCTCTTGGTCTATAAAATACGTCTTTAGCTTCCTTGAACAAAGGCACCATAGTGGGCTACACAAGGTGTAGCAAAGGAAAGGAAAACTGTTCCATTTCCTCTGCATGCATTAGACATTTTCATCCTCTGAGTCTGTGTCTTAATTGCCTTGCCTGTCTTATTAGATTGAAAACCCACTGGGTTGGAACCCTTACTACTAAGGTGTGCAGTACTGAGCTTGGCAGATGATCAGCACTCAATAAATGTCTATTGTGACTATAAACCAATGTATAAATCTCAGAAATAGGCATAATAATGGGCCTGACAGATTAATGCCTAGGGCTATTTTTGTACAGCAGCATGGACTAGCCAAATCAAAATCAGATACCTCAGATTCAATTCTTTTCAGTTTTGCCTGTAATTCTCAGTCTCTCAGATTTTTGTCCTGTGATAGACAGGAAGAAATGATAGTCAATTTTTCAACATAATTGAATTAAAAGGCATTCTCTTCCCTTCTCCCCCATGTTTATCTCCTTCTCAAATGCTATTGACCCATTATGTAGGTGGCATTTTTAAAATTATTGAGAGAGTGGTTTTAAATTATGAAACCAATATTTTAAATAGCATTTATTTTCAATATTTCAAGATGTCTGTGGTAGATTGTTTTCTAGAAGCAAGAAACTACTTAAAAGAATCACCCAGTTTATACTTTATTGATTCATGTATTTATTCATTTACTGATTTATTTCCTTAGTGATACTGGGAAGTTGAACACAAGGCCTTGCATATACTTTGCAAATGCTTGACCACTGAGCTGTACCTCCAGCATTTTTAAAAACAAATTTTTTCTTGACATAGGGTCTCACTAAATCCTGTAGGCTGCCCTTCACTTCCAACCTGCTGCAATCTTCCTGCCTCCACCTCCCAGGCCACAGGCATTACAGGAGTGAGCCACAGTACCAGTGGCAATAAATTTCTTTTCCACCCCAAATTCTTTCTGTGATAGAAAGATTAAATGTAAAGATATGAATTAAATAATCTGATCTCAGTCTCAGTCTTTTTTGAGGATGTGTGCACATATAAACACAGAACTGACCATATGAGAAACCAAGGTTAATGAGTGAAAATGGATAATGAAGACTGTAGACTAAATGCAAAGTTTGATCCTATACCATACATAAAAGGAAGAGAGTAGTTTTCAAATTTAAACTATGGAAATCAAGAGAGATGAAAGGGCAAATAATTGATACAATCTAAAGACAAAAATGCCCTTGTCTCTATTATTAAGATATTCCAGAAATTTCCAGAATATTTTATGCAAATATGTCTATTCACATAGATCTGTCAACTACACAATTGAAATTCTTACATAAGATGGCAAAGGTAAGGAAAATATTTTCATGTATATGTGACTTTTGAAATTTATTTACTCAAGAAAGCTGACATGTCACCTCGTTTGCAGATCTGAAATATTCCTTCAAAACAAGTTAAAGGAAGAGAAATATGAGAAAAATAGAAACAATTCTGTTTTCTCTGAAATACTTATTTTTTAATACTTCTGCAGTTGGTAAAACCCATGTAAGTTCTCATTATGAGTGTTGGAAGTTCTTTAATTACTCATAAAGCAATAATTACAGGTCTTTATTATTTAGCTTGTTAAACTAGGCAATAAGCCCAAGGAAAACCAAACCAATGAAAATAATCCTTCAAAATGCTTGGAGCATTGTGCCACCCTAATTTCACCATCTTCCACTGGCTTTGGTAAATTTTCTGTCATAAATATCCAGTTTCTGCTCTCAAAGTTTTTGTCTAGGCATATTTGAACCTAAGAAATCATGGGTCAGTTGACATGACTTAGAGTTTGTTAGAGACATAGATATTTAGTGAGAGGCTGCTCACACATTTTGCTTGTGCTTTATGCATTCAGAAGAGAGCCACCAACCTACCTATGAGACCCTTGATAGACATTTCATGGATTTTCTAGAAGAAAGTTTTAATATAACAGCAACTTTAAATGATGGCATACAGCATGGGGTTTACAAACTGCGTCATGGAATCAGAAAGACATGAATCTTAATCCAAATTTGTCATTCACTATGTACCTTGGACAAATCACTGAAGTCTATAAACATATATGTATATATATATACACACATGACAACAAAAGTCCTATGAGGCTTGTTACGGACATTAAGTGAGATATGCCTAAGACTACTTAGTTACTTGGCTGCTCACAATAAGCAGCCAATAAGCAAGATATTATCATTGTTATAAGTCACCTTCATTTTTGTATGCAAAATACAAGGTCAAAATAGAAAATGGGTGTGGAAGAAGACAGGTAGAAAGGAGAAGAAGAGTAAAAGATGATAAATACAGTGATGCCAGCAAGTTAGAAATCCTGCATGAGGTTATTTTTTGGGTTTGTTACTCTTCTCCTTTCCTGATATGGTCCGACTTTTGTCCATATGTGAATTTCTTCTGTTTTGCCTGTGACCTTCAATAAGCCACTTTAGACACAATTAAAAAAATAGATCATGAAAATTAATGCAATGTTGTTTGCAGCTATGGAGTTTTAATTTCTGTACATTGTTCTTCTTGTCATCTTTCTAAAATTCAATTCTGAAACGATTTTCAGTTGCTTGAAAACCTGATCGGTGTCTCTTGGGTCTACACTACATTTAAAAGATCTTTCAGCATTTGGCTGGGGATGTAGCTCAGTGGTAGAGCACTTTCCAGCATATAAAAAGCACTGAGTTTGATCCATAACACTATTAAATAAATAAATGAACAAATTGTTGTTGGTGTTAGATGCTGTCAAGTCGGGTCCAACTCATAGAGACCCTCATAGGATTGGGGTTTTCAATGGCTGATTGTTTCAGGATTGCTTTGGGAATGGACTGTCATATCTTTCTCCAAATAAACAAATAAGTGAATAAATAAATAAATTAAAGACCTTCCAGCGCGTGTGTGTGTGTGTGTGTGTGTGTGTGTGTGTGTGTGTGTGTGATTTATTTCCCCTCACTGCTTCTACATATTCTAAAGTTGAGGGATAAAAATTAAATTATATGATGACCAGGTTTTGTACATTTTGACTTTTTCCCCTACTGTCCCCTCTTGCCCCTTTTTTCCTGCACTCCCTTTTTGCATATTGCTTATTGGTGAACCGAGTAATTTGGGGTCTTTCAAGGATACTTTTCCACAACCTACATAATGCAGTAAAACAAAATTATTACTTTTCCCTTCATATAATCACTATGCCTTTTACATGTTATTACATTAACCATACTGTATTGCAATTGCATATTAGCTTACTCATATACTAACCTGTGATATTCTTCAAGAATCTTAGTTGCAGTGTTGGGAAGAGAGGATTCTAAATGAAAAATATTCACAAATCCATTAATATCTGGTTGCTGTTAATTACTCCTCAATAAATGATGAATGTAATCTATTTCCTCAAATACTTGTCAGGCTCCTTAATCATCCCCATATCAGAGACTTCCTAATGTAATCTTAGATTAGTTCCTTAGTAAACAATGGTTAAAAGTTTTGAGTAACTTTTGAATTTTTACAAAAGGATTTTCTATTTTAAAACTAAATTATCCAGAAGTTTAGAACTTTATCTGGGGAGCCACAATTATCTAATGAGATGCCTTTAAGCAATCCCTATTGTGATTAAATAGTAATAGCTAACACAGATTGAATGTTTATCATGTTCCAGGCACTTTTCAAAGTTTGTATGAATTAATTCTCACAGCAAATCTATTGTATAGCTACCCTTTCTATTCTCATAGAATAGTTGAGGTCCATAGATGTTAATGTGCTTGAAGTCACCCAGTTATTGGTGGAGCTAAGAGTTAAATTTAAACATTCTGTCAATGAATATTGTACTCTTAACTATTAGGCACACTAACACTAAAGCAAACTAGCCAATGGTAGACTGAATAAGAACTCTCAACAACCTTGCCAGTCGCCGTGAACATCACACCCTTATTGCCCCAACACAACCAAGATGAATCTCCCCATACTTTATAGGTTATCATCTCCCACATTCCTAAATGTGTTTATCCTGGAGAGTTCCAGAATTTAAGCTGCATGCTTTGCATATGCAAATTGTCAAATATTCTTTCAAGCATTCTTTGAATTACTTGCTTCAATGTTTGTTGCTGTCTTTAAAAATTAGCACAAAAATGATAATTATATTCATCACCACCAGCTAAAAAGCATTGGATTCCTACAGTGCATCTTGAGGGATTTTGTAGGTTTACTTTTTTCCATTAATATTTAAGCTTAAGCTAGCTAATGCAGACAAAACTGAACACATAACAAATAACCATCAGGTTTACGCTTTATGAGTCAAACATAATGACAGTGTCAATTATTGAAATTCACTGTGAATGAAGGAAATGAATTTTACTAAAAATAATTTCCAAGTTCTGTCTTAAATGTGCTAGTTTTTCCAGTTTTAATCAGCTAAATTTGGAATAGTATTCAGCAATTTGATAGTGTTGAATTTTAGCTTTTGTTTTTCTTAAAAGATCTCTAACATCCTATGTTAAGAGTAAATAATATCTAAATCGATTTCTTTTTTCAGTATTGGGGATTGAACCCAGGAGTGTACACATGCTAGGTAAGTGCTCCACCACTGAACCTTAGTCCTGTCCAGGCTGACTCTGGCCTTAAATATACAAACCTCCTCCCTCAGCCTCCTGTGTACCTGTGCCACGGTGCCCAGCTCTAAATTAATATATCCTCATATGTAAACTATAATAGAAGGAGAAGAAACAACTCTCTCTAGATGACCAAAGACTCTTGGAACCACTTGAGCCTGTTCTATACTGAACTGAAGTGATACCTATTCTTAGGGCATCCCAAAAGTCCTAACATTGTATAAAGACCAAAGAATAGATAATCCTTTCTCTGAAACAGGCAGGAATCCCCTAATATGAGGTCTGGAGTCTTATGTCCTCTTTACCTACTTTCAGCCATATTCCTTTTTTTGCTTTCACATTTTTCTTCTTCTTTTTAACTCCCAGAGGCTCTCTGTTATCATGAGACTTATTTAAGACAGACATGTTCCCTTTCTTGAAGGGAAAGGCAGGTTAGCATTATCTCCTAATGATCACTCTCACATTCAAGCCTATTCTGCCCTCCACAATGAATTTTATTCTCTTCCTCCAAGTCCCTTGACCTCATAGCCTTTATTTTTTCATGTGGAATGTCCTTCTCTCACAGCGAGGACCCTGGGAATATCCTTAGCCTGCCCCGAAATATTGGATATTAAGGATGGATGTAAGGGAGCAGTGCAGAGAAGAAAAGGCTAAAACCATCACCTTTAGAATGGGATTTCAAATCAACCTGCTCATGTGGAGGATTCCTTGTGTGTTATCAGCAACAGGTCTAAGAACTGAAGCACAACTGAATAGAACTGGAGTTTCTTCTCTTAAGCTTATACCCAAATTTCAGAAATGTCCTTCGTGATGATGAGTAAAGGGCTACCTTGTTGAAAAAACCAAGGTAAGGGCAGGAATGTCAAAGAAAGGAGGCATACCCCTTGATACCTGTGCCAGGATTTCTTGCTTTTTTTCTGAAGGAACGGAACACCAGCTTCTTTGGGCAAAGCGTTCTGAGAGACAAGATGAGCAGATGTGAATCTTAGTGTCTCCCTTATTTTGGATGCACTTTTCAAAGTTAATATTTAATTCTCACAAAAAATCCATAGTATAGATACCATTATTCCCACTGAATAGTTGGGGTACATAGATTTTAGCCTGAGAGAGAGAAATTAACCAGACACAGTACCACCAAAGTCAAAGTGAAGCTTCTCAACCTCACAAGCTTGTCTCAGTCTACCTTCACAGATATAGAATCCATGCAGCTTTTTGGCATAAGTGGGAAATATAAGGGTGTTCTTACAACATAAAGGAAAGCCTTTGAAGGAATTGCTCTAGCTTAGGCAGATCACTCATGGAGGACTAGGTACAGCAAAACAGACTGGGCTTTTTCCCCTCCGCTTCAGGAAACCAAACAAACAAAAAACACCCAAAAAACCAAAAAAAAAAAAAAAGACCAAACCAAACCAAACCAAACCAAAACAATAACAACAACAACAAAAACAAAAAAAGAAAAACACAAAAACATGCAGCAAGAACACATTCTTGGGATAGTAAAAGTGAGTTATCTCTCCAAACTCTGATGCAACTTGATGGTTTCTTGGGCTTTTTATTTCATATTGAAATGGTTCCACCTGGGGCTGTTTTCAATTCACATACATTGCTTTTAGTTTCTGGGTAGAAATGATAAATGGATGCATGTCTCTTGGATGGAATTCATTGAATGTCAGAACGTTACATGAAACAAAACATGAAAATGTGTGAATCAGTGAGCATACTGGTGTATACACATATGTGCACACACATAGTCGCTTCAGGTCTCCACAGACTGAGAGTATTGCTTCTTATGTTCCTCACCCCACCTTGTGCTTTTAAATAAAGATGCTTTTGTTTGGTATAAGCTCTCTAAATGATAAGGAAAACATGACAGCTTTTGGGTTTGTATCGATTTTAAGAGCTTATTGTTATTTAACGTTTGCACAAACTGTTTTTTATAAATCTAATGGACAATATCAAATGATGATGAAACTCTGTGTGTGTCTTTCTGTCTGTCTGTCTGTTTACATATTTACTTAAGAAAAACAAAAGCTAAATAACCTCCTTGCACAGGGTATTTACTGCTTTAGGGCACAATCTGTTGCAGAACAGTTAAAAGTGTTGCTAAGGCATCTATTGTAATATATGCCTGGGCAGCCCATGTTCTGTCTCACTCTGCATCTGTGAGAATGGTGATTTATTGGTAATACTAATCTTTTTTGAAAGTCCTAGTACTGCTAAGTCAAACATGGTTGAAGAGAAGAAACAGTATTTTTGTTGTTGTTGTTGCTGTTTGTTTCTATGGAACTCCTTATGACTGTTTGAGAATACATTTTATTTTGAAACAGAGTATACTTACATAGTTAAGGAAAGAAGTAATATTTTATTTAGGATTCTATTATTTTAAAATCTGAGATTTGTTTCTCTACTTTAATTTTCATGTTGTTGTTGTTAGGTGCCATCGGGTTGTGTCTGACTCATAGTGAACCTTATAGGGTTTTCAATGGCTGATTGTTTCGGGATTGCCTCGGGAGTGGGTTGCCTCATCCTTCTCCCGTTTTTGTGGTGCTGGGAATCGAACTAGGGACCTCAGAGTCTGCAGAGTGGTGCTCTACCAACTGAGCTAAATCTCAGCCCTTAATTTTCATAGGATAATAGTATTCCAGGGTTGAATCATCACCATCATCATCCTATCAAGTTGTACTGAACACTATGTGCAGAACATTTAATGAAAATGAGGGAAATTTAGAAAGCAGAGACCCTGAAAACACACAAACCCAAGACTTTCCTTCAAAGAGGAAAGAACTTGAGAGTTTCTATACACTTTTTACCTTCTTTTGCTGATTTCTTCACAGTGTAGTAAAAATAGGAGAGCTTGACATTGATTGGGACATAGTAACCAGTGGGCTGTACCATTGCTTTGAATTTCAGTTATTACCAAGATCAGCTGAAAAGTTAAGGTCTCCCCAGGCATCTGCTGAGTTCAGGGTGCTTAGGGTTGACACTTTCAACTGTTACCCAGACTGATTTCAAGGTAAAGATCAGGGCACAGGCAAAGGTAATTAGGAAACTTTACTCTTGTTTCAGGACACCAAAAATTCATCTTATTTTTATTTTTTTTGTGTGTTCAATTCCTTTACTGTATCAAATGCTGTCTTCACCTCTGCATTCAAACCAAGGTAACAGTGAGTGATAACAGGTCCCAGAGGTAATTGGTCTTCATTAGATGTAAACAGTCTGTCAAATAAATATCATTCTAAATTGAGAATATTAGTTATCCCATGGGAAAAAGGTTGCTTTGTGTGAAGAGAATCAGAAAAGATAAAGCAGTGCCTTTTTCTGATTCCAGCCTAGAAAAGGTAGTATGATCATTAACACTGTGAACTGAAAAGATGAATTGACCTGAATTTAAATTTAGCCTCATAACTTACATGCTATGTTAATACTGAGAAAATTTCTCAAATTTTTTCTAAGAGCTAGCTTCCATTACCATGGTGATTAAAATTGTTTACACATTCTCAAGCCTCTCATTAGGATTAGGCAAAATAACACATATGAAATCCTAATCTCGGTGTTTAGTATATGGATAGGACTTGTTTGCTATTCTTTTAGATAGCTGATAGCATTTGTGTGTTAAGATAATGATGAAAAATTGCACTAACTGAATTCGTAGACTCCATCGATTTGAATCCTTCACACTAAAATGGAATGTTTACTTCTTTTCTGATTTAGTCTTAGGTATTGGACACTGAATACAAAAGAAAACAATAGAAGTAATGTATATAGAAATTAATGAGAAAAATCATCTGCAAATTAGCTTGTTGAATGTGTACTTACAAATAACAATGATCACAAATGTGCAATTATTTTCTGTTTATTAAGTAACATATTGCAGCCAAGCTTGCCATTTCAAAATTGAAGAAACAGAAAATTATTTTAACTGTTGGATTATAGTAATCTGACTTTCAGACTCCAAGACTACATATGATTGCCTAATATGACGGATAGTAGTTTTAACTCAATAATTTTTTTTTTTAATTTTGAGGCAATGGACCAGTCTGAAACCTCAATAGATGTTATAGTGCTCTAGAATAAGTGGTACTAATTTTCTAGCTGAGCAAAACTGCCTGACTTTTTACAGCATGTTTCCTTATTGGCCATTTTCATATCAATTTTAAAAAAAGGATATTATGTATTGACAGACATGATCAGTACAGGGTGAAACTTGTGATAGTGATTGGGTATTTACAATGTGTAAAAGATAGTTTCTTCGAAGTGCCTGTACTTGGTAATAATCTTCACATCAACATTATACTCCTTTGAACACTTTCTCAATGTTATCTTTTCTACTAAGATAGAATAGAATAAATAGGAGCTTGAATACGTTTTCACTTGTTCAGAAAATAACCAACAAACCAATAGAAGCAGCACTATCTGCAGTGCCCTATGCAATAAAGAACAATCTTGACCTGCCTATTCTGTCTTTGTTAACATTTATAGGGCAAGAAGTTGATTTTCTACAACCTGTAAAGGCTTTGTTTGAGGTCTTTGCATCTCTGGATGAGTTATGAGTTTTAATTAATGATAACAATGACAATAGCATTTCATGTTTTTACCTTGTCATATTTTACCTATCTTTAAGCATTTTCTTCCTGAAGTGGGTTTTCTATTATTTTATTCATTACTTTTTTACTGGTAACTCATGCTTTGTTAAAATACAGCAGAAATCTTCTTGTGGGTTACCATAGCAAATTGCATAAGAATTTACACTATAAATTATTCATTACACCCAATTTAGTATAATTATTAATTCCAGCATACTTTGGTGCCTGATTACTTCTCAGTGCTCATTGCTGGATCTTGACCATGTTCTGCTGAAAATAATGATCTGTCATGGCTAATCAGGATCTAACAAGTCCCACTAAAGGGTGGAAACATTTAATTAATATTAGTTTAAAGAAACAATGATGGGTCCAGTTTTTACAATCTGTCAGAGATTCTTTCTAAGACAGTTCGAATTCTAACTGATAATGAATTTAAGAGCTAGCACTGATGTGCAAACCAATCAGTGCACTTTCTAATTCAAGGGCAAATTGGGATTTACTCTTCCCTGGGTATCTTTCTGCAAAAGTAAATCAGCTCTGCTTTCACTGGGTACTTCACTTCCAACATCAGTTTTGGTATTTCAAGCTTTCATGCTGTATGCTGCCAGTGAGCCCTTGCCTTGCATTAAAGATGCATCCTGTATTGTCTATGAGTGTTCCAAGCTGCACTGCCTCCCACGAGGATCTCATTTTAACTTTGACGAAGTAGAGCTGAGCAAAGTTTGCAGTTGCATTTCCCGAAGGGATGTTAACCTATGTAGAATACAGCAATGAACTCAGCTCAAAAGCTTTTTTGCTGCAAAACCATAGTAGTCCAAACATTCACAGAGATCAGCTAATAGATATGACCTAGTCAGGGTTTGAATTTTGGGAATATTTTGAAGTGTAAAGAAGAAATAGGTCCTGATTGCAATGAGATCAATGTTATTGTGTTGTTATCTTATACACTTTAATCCGGTTTTTCTCTCCTTTTCATGTTAAGTACTCTTTACATCAAAAATGCAGATCATATTAATAACTTTTAAATTAACAGAATAACAGGAAATTAACTGAAATAATATCTCTTTTACTGAGGGTAAACAATATGTTAGGTACTTTTGTATTCTTGCTATCATATTCAAAAGTATGAATTATCCAATTCCTCATTTTTAAGATGAGAAAGCTGACCTTGAGTGTTCCCATCAAGAAAATTGGTGAATAGGAATATACTCAGATCTCTATGATCACTAGTCTATAATTGTGTACTGCAGCAGATTTTGTTGAAATGCATCTCTAAACTAGGAGCACACAGTATGGACAGTTTGAATGGACAAATATATTAGTTTTTCCATCTTAGTCCAATTTTAATGCATCTTTATAGCATACATATTGGTAAAATAACTGAGGGGAAAGAGGCAGAACTTTTATAGTTGCTACAAATGCAAATCATGTTTTGATTAATATGGTTATACATTTGGTTCAGTTTCAAGGTGTATGAATGTTTAGATATCAGACCCATGTACTGTAGTAATGAATCATATTACAAAATGATATGTTTATCACATTTCATTTTAACTCTGGAGAACATTTTAACTCTTCTCCAATGTCCTGCTTATTTCCCCCAGAAAACTTTCGGAAACCACTTCTAAGGCTCCTTTTTTGTGTGTGTGACTTTTGTTTAGAGTACTCTCCGAGAGCCTGCTAGGACTAACATTTTTAGATAACTCTCTGCCTTGAAAGATCATGGGCAGTGGATTCCTGGGTAGCATTTTGAGTGACCACTTTAGAAAAATGTTGATGGACAAGGGCTCTCATCTCTGCCCTGCAGTGCACTGAACACAAGCTGCTGGTGTTCTGTGCTACTTGAGAATTTACTAATGTCTTCAAGACTTATTCCATGTGTGAAACATTGAGGCTCACCTGAGTTCTTCGATACTGCAAATGTAACTCACATGTAAAAGAGGTTACAGCTATGTTTATATATAACCATTCTGTTTGTTTCTGGGACCTCATTATACCTAGTGTCCTATCATGCAATTTTAGAGGCCTTATCTGGAACAACCAGTTGTGGAAACTTGGTATAGTTTTTGTTCTTTCCCTCTTATTTTTCCAAGTCTGTTTGGTGGCTGTAAAACTGAGAGGAAAAACTCCTGGGAGAAGGAATGTGAAAACTGGTGTAGGAACAAAGACTAGAAGAACCAGGCAGAATAAGAAGAAGTCACAGAAGTAGAGAGCAAAAAAAAAAAAAAAAAAAAAAAAAAAAAAAAAAAAAAAAAAAAAAAAAAAAAAAAAAAAAAAAAAAAAAAAAAAAAAAAAAAAAAAAGCCAAAAGAAAGCCAGCCTCACTAACCTCTATCTTTATACACATGTATTTATATCAGCATTTTCACCAAAGACCCAATTAAATTGCTTGATTATTTATTTACTAATCAACAACAGCATAATTTTTACATTGTAGAAGTAGACAGTCAGAAATTGCAAATTCAATTATTTTTTTCCTCATTAATTTATTTAACTTTAATTTGTTGGTTGCCAGGGGGAAAGTTTTGGGAAGTCCCCAGTTGGTATGCACATCAAGAGATGGACAAGGGGAAGAAATTAATTTTTCATAATACAGGCATGTACCAATTTGCATGAGAAAATAGCCATGTGAAAACAAGAACACATTTTAAGGTTATTTAATTATGAGTTCAGTCATTGGAAACCTCATGAATAGCAGAGAAGCACTAATAATAATTTTTTGCCTGTTGTATGTAGGGTTGCTATGAATCTGACACCAACTTGATGGCACTTAAGAAACAATAACAACAATTATGAGGTGGACCTGACTCAATGGCACCTAACAACAACAACAACAACAACAATATAATATAACTTGTATTTTCTATCCCTTAAATATGTCATTTAGTTTGGAAGATGACATTGGAAACATGGGAAGTGGTTGTCAACTTGCTTTCCAAATAAGAACTTCCTCCAACTCTATCCTTTTTAGTCATCACAAAAAGAAATATGTGTTCAGGGGAGGGGTAATATTTTGGAAAAACATTAATGTATTTAGATCATCTGCATTTTTGCACAAAGCACATTCATACTCAGATCAACACCACCATTTGACTTACTCCTTCAGTGTAAAATTCAGAATGTCATAACCGGAATGGAGGCAGAAATGTTCAAACTTTGTTTCCTGACATTCAATGTAGGATTTGAAAACAAGACCTCTTTGGCACATTAAGAGCCAGTTTGGATTATAGACAAAAGATTTTCTTTTATGGTATACAAAGCAGAAGTTTGGAGAAGAGACAAAGGGAAGTACACGGAAGTAGTGGAACTCTTTGTACTGAAGGGACTGAGGGATAAACAAAAAGATTGTCAACAGACATTTGATGATCAAAAATGTAGCCAATCCCCACCTGATATAAGAAGGCATATGATGAAACAAAGATATCAAGGGCACTAGCCTTCTCCCAGTCTGGACTCTGAGGGAAGATTACTATGCCGACTACCCCATCAGTGACAGTGGACAGTTCAATATAGTTGACAGTGTGGAATTGTGTTGCCAACAATTGAAAGTCCAGGTTTGAAACTCTAAGGTGTCTGTCTTGTGGGTAATGAGTGTGCTCGCTGTGGGAAAAGCTGTGGTGAATATGAGACAACGCCAAAGCAACAGACTAGAGACTAAGGTAGGTTGTTTTAGTACAGAAGACAAGGCAGAGACTTCCAGTACTGTTGAATGCCAAAGCCCAAAGACCATGAAATGAATTCTATTATTTGCAAACAATGGAAGAAAACACAAAAATGATAAAAAATATCCTCCAAAGCTTACTAGCAGATGCACATGAGGGTCAGGATGTCACATAAATACTGTCTTCTTTATCAAGACCATGTTATGAAGAGGATCCAGGAAAAACATGATAGAAAGTAGATATTGAAGCTGAAAAGTAATACAAAAAGTCTGGATAATATCTAAACATTATTACTTAATCATAAATTATCTTAAAACCATAAATTATTATATCAGGCTTCAAAAATAACCATTATGGAAATCAGTATGGGGGTTTCACAGAAAACTAGAAATAGAACTATCAAGTGACCCAGCTATACCACTCCCGAGTAAATACTCAAAGGAATATATGTCATCATACCCTAGAGACACCTGCACTTCTATGTTCATTGCAGCACTGTTCATAATTACAAATATGATCAGCTCAGATGCCCATCAACAGATGAATGGATTAAAAACATGGTATATATACACAATGGAATATTATGCAGTCTTTAAGAAAATGAAATTATGTAATTTGAAGGAAAATGGATGGAACTGAGATCATCATTTAAATAACCCAGACTCAGAAAGAAAAATATATTTTCATTCATATGTGGAAGCTAGAACTACTTTAAAAGGAATGTATGTGTGTGTGTGTGTGTGTGTGTGTGTGTGTGTGTGTGTGTATCAATCTATATGCAAAGACATATATATGCATAGTTGTTGTTGTTGTTAGGTGCTGGAGAGTCAGGTCTGATGCAACGTGACCTATATACAAGAGATGAAATGCTCCCTGACACTGTGCCACACCAAACACTATGTCAGTGCTTCTATGCTATTCATAGGGTTTTCAATGGCTGATTGTTTTGAGGTTCTTTTGGGACTAGGCTGCCATGTCCTTCTCCCATATATACCCATATATATGTATGGATGTGTATGTATATAAATATATGAATGTAAGATTGAAAAATGTAAAGGGACATATCTGGAGAGAGGAGGGATTCAGGTGGGAGTAACATGAGGGGGTAATGAAGAAGAGAACAATTATAAAGCACACAATATAATTGCATGAAAATCTCATAATGAAACTGGTATTGTATGTAAATTAAACAATGAAAAATTTAAAATATTGCATCAATAAAAATATGATATAGCAAAGGGTCAATAGAGGGAACATATAACAAATACCAAAGTTTTTTAGCAAACTAATTTTGTATTCTGGAGACAGTTATAACATTGTTTGAGAATAATAATTTAGGTCATAGTGGTCATATATAACTTTACATGTGTGATTCCATAGAATTATACTCTAAAGGCAAATTTAATGCAGTGAGTGGGTAAAAACTGATATAGGAGAAAGATCAAAAGACCACTGACTTAAGTATTCATTGCCATCTGCTCACTTTCTCTCCTTTGGAGAAACTGTCTTTCTTCTCTTAATTTTTAATATACTTAGTACATGTATCTTCGGACATGTGGTCAGGAGAGATCAATCCCTGGAGAAAGACATCATGTTTGGGAGAATGGCAGGTCAACGAAAAAAAGGAAAACCCTCCACTAGATGGATTGACACAGCCATTGTCTGCAAAAATGGCTTAAATATAAATAAGATCATGTGCCTGGCACAGAATCAGGAAATGTTTCTATCTGCTGTACATAGGGTTGCTATGAGTTGGACTCGCCTCAACTGCACCTAACAACAAAAACAAGTACTATATTACTATGGTGATAATACAGATCTTTATAGATATTATTAATAATAATGTGCAACCACAACTGATAAGGGTAGGGTTTAGCTTAGTTGGTAGAGCACTTTCTCTGTGCACTGTTAGGCCCTGGGTTTGATCCCTAGCATTGCAAAATGGGAGAAGAACCCAGCAGCCTACTTCTGAAAAAATCAGCCATAGAAATCTCTGTGAGTAGAAGTACTGACATAGTGCCAGGCATGTCACAATGTTGGGGAGTGTCTCATTCTATTGTACATATGGTCACAATAAGTACAACTCAACTTAACAGCACCTAACAACAACAACGAATAAAGGACATATTTTACTAACAAAGCCTACATCAAATCATAACTATAACTAGGCAAAAATATTCTAACACTGACATTTTTGCTTTTTACCAATCAGGAAAAAAGGACAAAGGCTTATCTTGCTGCAAAACAGAGACATTAAATTATTAACTGACCAGATATATGTGAGTTATATACCATCAGTCTCATCATACAGGTGCAAAGGGAATATATGCAGGATGTTTTATTAGGCTTGTATCCAAAAACCCAAATTGGGTTTGTTTCGTAGAAACAACCAAGATAGAGGAAGAAGTGAAGGCAGTGAGAATATCCAGAGAGAGAATCCATCAGATTGTGAAGAGACTCAAATATTGATTGATATCACATTAACAATACAATTAAAATAGTTGGTGGGCATTTTTCATAATTGTAGCATTTAAAAAGTTATGAATACTTGAAAAATATTATCTATGTTTCTGTTTCCCAAATGTGACCAGCATCTATTAATATTCATGCTTGAAGTTTGTTTCCTAAACAGATAATTTTACATTAAAAAAATAAATATAGAGGTAGATCATTTTTATTTTTGTTTTAAAAAAACATGCCAGTCAAGGAATGGGGATTTAGCTCAGTGGTAAAGTGCTTGCCTAGGATGTACAAAGCCCTGAGTTTGATCTCCAACAATACAAAAACTAAGAAAAAAGGCATGCCAGTCATCAAAATTGTGGCCAAAGAGTCATTCAAGTTTAGAGCGACCAGAGTTTTCCAGTTTGAAAAACTTAGTATTATGTGGCTCTTCTCTCTCTTGAGAAGCCCACATCCATGTCTTGGATGGGTACTATGATTCTATCTTAAGCATTTCTCTCCCTTTATCTCTATCCAGGCTTTAATCTGAAGCATCTACTATACCTTTTACTTCTTATAATAAACTCAAAAGTCTGCTTAAAAAATAAAGAAAAAAATATTGTTACAAAAGTTTTGTTCATGAGAAAAGCTGAGGTGCTTGCACACTCACATAATGGTATATTTGTAGACAGTGTGTGTGAAGAGATGGGGGTTCTTGGTACTAAGAAGCTTGCATAAGTGATGCTGTAGGTATGATCCTCAGAGGTCTGAGGAGGATGTGTTTTCCCTCACTAAGGGAGCAGATGGGGTAGATTGTGGAGGGGCAGAAGAAACTAGAGAAAGGAGTGGATGGCTGCTTCTGGGGAGGAGAGCTTCTGCTGGGGTAATGCAGGGAGGAACAGCAGCCACACAGAAAGGAGCAGATGACTCCTCTAGCCTTGTGAGCTTCTTTCAGTGCTGCCTTTTGGAAGACCTTTCCAGGTCTTAAGACAAAGCCAACTGGAAGTGCTAGTTTCTTTTATAATGTAAAGACCTGCAGCCTCATACCACACCAACAAGTGCATAAAGGAAGGTATAGTCTTGAATGACCATACAGATCTTAATAACTAGCACAGTATATACAAGTGACACAGAAGTAAGTTTTTTAAAGATGTTGTTAACTCTCTTCGGTTTCTGCTATTCCCACCAAGAAGTCAACTGTTTTCCTTTACTCATTTTAAGAGAATAAAACTATTAAGTTTGGTTTTCAGCAGTCAAACTATGAGGTGTTTAATTTTGATGGTATGATTTCATTTGAACTCATTCAATTCTTAAGATTTGTTATAGCCAATCTTGCTGCTAGAGATTCTCATTTCTGATATATTTTTCAATTCTAGCATGTTCATGAGATTCTTTTAATAGATTACAATTCTAATTGGGAATTTACAACTGTTTTCTATTTTATCAATATTTTTCTGTTTTCACAAACACATGAATTATGTTTTTAAAAACTCCCTTGACTGCTATTCTAAGAACTACATCAATTTTTGGATCAATTTTTGGATATATTTTTATTATCTATTATTATCTTGCATATCTGCCATATATTCCTGTCTTTTTGAAGGTCAAAAGGTATTTTACTGAGACAGCATTATTTTTTAAGTTCCAGATAATACTACCTTCCATCAGATAGAATTTTCATTTTCCTTTGCCGGGCAGTTAGAGGAGTAGAGAACTGATCACCATACTCTGACTGTGGGATGGCCTGGGTTAAGGCTGAAGTGCAGCTTGGTAAGATACTATCAACCACTGGTTCATCTAGTTTCCTAGAATATAGGTAAGTGCCAAGAGATTTTACCATAGATTTTTAATGTCTTGCCATGTACAGCTTAACAACATGGCAAAGAATTTAACAGCTAGACCAGTTTGGAGTTAAAGGTTC
The DNA here is from genome assembly GCA_007922755.1 of Pedetes capensis. Lineage (NCBI taxonomy): Eukaryota > Metazoa > Chordata > Mammalia > Rodentia > Pedetidae > Pedetes > Pedetes capensis. The sequence continues at coordinate 27,567 of VMDO01012325.1, read as the reverse complement.
CCACAGTACACAATTTTTTTTTCACTTGATACCAGTGCAGTTCTCAAAATTCAGCTGGAAATGTAACTTCTCTTTTCCAAGGAAAGGGAATGGATTCACAGCATCTAATCCCACTCAGAATGTCAAATAGTGCCAGGTAGTAAGTCATGAAGGAAGCCCTGTGCCAGCAGGAATGCATCCTTTTTGGCCCGGGGCAGAGAAAAGAAAATGTTCTTTTTAACCTCACTATCTTAGAAAATTTGGATTTCTTATAACCTTTTGGCTCAGTATGGCTTTGACTTCCATGACGGGAGGAAAAGGTGAGCTGCAGTGCTATTACATCGTGTTTTACAGTCTCCCAGGTTACCCTACTCTGAAAAGTCTGAACTGCAAGTGAGGCAATTAGACCCCACATCGTCCTTGTTCTATCTGTCTGTCTGTCTATCTATCTATCTATCTATCTATCTATCTTCCCCTTCATTAGTAAATGATGATGGGTTACAGAGTAATACAACATTGGATTTTTCCATTATGCATCTTTTACCTCACTTCTGGCAACACTTTCATCAATTAACAAAGTTTATCGAGCCTTATGGCTAATATGTAGTAAAACTCAAATGCTTATTTGGGTTATAGTTGACTATTTCTCTAATATACTTAGGAAGTTACACTGTTTACACTGAGATTTTTCTCTCCCTATTCATCCCTCCACATTGATCTTCCTCCCCAACCCATCTTCCCCAAACTTCACCTCCCTCTGCTAGTACCCTCTGTCCTTCTTTCTAATCTTCTTATTGTCCCTTCTTCACTAAGTTTAATTGTGCATTTTTAACATATCAATTTATGTATAGGATTTTTTTCTGCCTTTAAGTATGATTTAACTTCCATATATGAGTGAGCACAAATGGTATTTCCTTTTTTGAGCTTATGTTCATTTGCTTAAAATGATGTTCTCCAATTCCATCCATTTTGCTACAAATGGCATAATTTCATTTTTTATTGCTGATTAGTATCCCATTGTGTACATGTATCATAGATTTTTTATCCATTCTTTGTTGATGGGCACCTTCATTGTTTCCATATCCTTGCTATTGTGAGAAATGCTACATTGATCATGGAGATGCAGGTGCCTCTGTGTTATGATGGGTATATTCCCAGTAATAGTGTAAGTGGATCATATGGCAGCTCTATTTTTAGTTTTCTTATGTATCTCTATATTGATATCCAAAGTGGTTGAACCAATTTACAATTCCACCAAGAATGTAAGAGGGTTACTTTTTCTCCACAACCTCACCAGCACTTATTTTTTGTTTTGTTGATCTTGGCCATTCTTATTGGAGTTAGGGGGAATCTCAGAGGTGTTCTGATTTGCATTTTCCTAATGGCTACAGGTCTGCAGCCATACCATTGTGGCATCCGATCCTGTCAGAACTCCAAAGCTAAGCATGGTCAGTCCTGGTTAGTACTTGGATGGGAGACCACTTGGGAATGCTAGGTGTTGTAGGCACATGAGAAGGACCTGGCAACCAACTCCCAAGGAACAATCAACCATTAAAAACCCTATGAAGAGCAGAAAAGCACTAACAATACTGTTTCACATATTGTACGTAGGGTCATTATGAGTTGGACACCAACTCAACAGCACCTAACAACAACAACAATAATGGCTAGGGGTATTGAGCATTTTTCATGTGCTTCATAGTCTTACAAACGTCTTCATTTGAGAACTGTGTGCTCATTTCCTTTGCTAACTTGTGTATTGGATTATTTGTTGCCTTGGGAATTGCTTTCTTGAGTTCTGTGTAAATTCTAGAAAGTAGTCCTCTGTTAGATGGGTAGGATGCGAAGACTGTCTCCCATTCATTGGGGCCTCCCTTAATTCTGTTGATTGTTTCCTTTGCTATACAGAAGCTTTTTAATTTCATGTAATTGCATTTGTCTATTCTTGTTGCAATTCCCTGAGCAATTGGAGTCTTATTAAGGAAATGGTTTCCTATGCCTATATATTTGAGGGTATTGCCTATCTTTTCTTCTAGTAGTTTTAAGGTTTTTGGTTTTATGTTGAGGTCTTTTGTACATTTAGAATTAACTCTCATGCAGATTGAGAGATGTGGTTCTGTTTTTGTTTTTCTGCAGGTAGAAATCCAAGTTTCCTGGGATCATTTGATGAAGAGGCTATCTTTTCTCCAATTTGCCTGCTTAGCTCCTTTTTCAATGATCAGGTGGCTTAGATGTGCTGGTGTACCACTGGGTCCTCAATTCTTTTCCATTGGTCTTTGGGCCTATTTTTGTGCCAGTACCAAGCTGTTTTTGCTACTACAGTCCTGTGGTACAGTTTAAAATCAGTGATTGTGATCCCACCTGCACTAATTTTGCAGCTTAAACGGGTTTTGGCTATATGTGGTCTTTTGTGTTTCCATATATATTTTTGGATTACTTTTTCTATTTCTGTAAAGTCTGTCATTGGAATTTTAATGGGGATTGCATTAAAATTTTAGACTGTTGTTTGTAGTATAGCCATTTTTACAATATTGATTCTCCCAATTCATGAGCAGAAAAGGCCCACCTTCTAATATTCTCTTTTCTTTCTTTAATGTTTTAAAGTTTTCCTTGCAGAGATCTCCAGGATCTTTGGTCAGATTGCTTCCTAAGTATTTAAGTTTTTGGTGGGCTATCATGAAAGACGTTTTTGCCTTAATTTCCTTCTCTTCCTGCTCACAAGTTGATGTAAAGGAAGCCTACTGATTTTTGAGGGTTAATTTTTTATCCTGCTACCTTGATGAAGGAGTTAATTAGGTCTAAACATTTTCTAGAGGAGTTTTTGGGGTGCCTTAGGTAAAGGATCATGTCATCCCTGAATAAGCATAATTTGACTTCTTTGTCTGTCTGTATCCTTTTGATTTCTTGCTCTTGTCTGATTGCTTTGGCTAGCACTTCAATCGCTATGTTAAATAAGATAGGAGAGTGTGAGCATCTCTGTCTTGATCTTGATCTTGTTGTTGTTGTTAGGTGCAGTAGAGTCGGTATCTGACTCTTAGCAACCCTCATAGAGTTTTCAATGGCAACTGTATCAGAATTGCCTTGGGAGTGGATTTCTAGGCCCCTCTCCCATTTTTGCAGTGCTAGGAATTGAACTTGAGACCTCAGAGACTGGAGCACAGTGCTCTACCAACTGAGCTAAATCCCAGCCCATTCTTGATCTTAGAGGAAATATTTTCAATTTTTCTCCATTTAATATGGTATTGGCTATAAGTCTGTCATAAACAGCCTTTATGATGTTGAGATATTTTTCTGTTACGCCTATCTTCTACAGGGTTTTTATCATGAAAAGATGTTGTGCTTTGCCAAAGGCCCTCTTAGCATTGATTGAAATGATCATGTGGTTTCTGTTTGCAAGTCTCTTGATATATTGAATTACATTGATTGATTTTCATTTGTTGAATCAGGCTTGCACCTGTGGAATAAATCCCACTTGGTCATTATGAATAATCTTTTTTATCTGTTGCCGAATTTGGTTTGCCAGGATTTTGTTGAGAATTTTTGCAACTATGTTCATTAAGGAAATTGTTCTATAGTTTTCTTTCTTAAATGTATCCTTGCTTGGTTTAGGTATCAGGGTGATGATGGTTTCATGGGATGAGTTTGGGAATGCTCCCTTCTTTTCTACTTTTTGAAATAATTTGAGGAGAACAGGTATTAATTCTTCTTTGAAGGTTTGGTAGAATTCTGTTGTGAATCTGTCAGTTCCTGGGTTCTTCTTTGTTGGGAGTTTTTTTTTAATTATTATTACCTTTTCTATTTTGGTGTATGTAATGGGACTATTTATATTGCTTATGTCCTCTGGGCTTAGTTTTGGTAAATTGTATGTGTTTCTCTCTTCTTAAAGCACCTCTGGTACTAACCAGGAGAAATTACATGATAACATATAAGGAACATTGAGGAAAGTCCTATATGTCCAATTAGGTATTAACAAGCCTAATATGAGACCATGAACATGGTTAGGAGCATACTATGACAATTTTACATATTTATTTTCTGTGACAAAGTTAAAAGTACCTGCTGCCATTTTCCCTTATCAACCTTGTCCATGTACTATCAGCCAACTTTGCATTTTGGGGTAAAGCAAGCTTTGTGAACACATTTTCCTCATTTTATACCTGTATGTCAGTATTGGTATTTTTTTTTTTTTTGCCTCTTGATTATCCTCTTGAGAAAGGGTATGAATCAATAAAACTTCTGCTTCTAAGAAAGATTTTTCTGGGCTGTCACCCAGGAAAAGCATCTGGGAGAGTTATTCCCTCTCTACTAAAAAATCAATTTTGCCCACATTTCCCATACATATGCACACACAAGAATGATAGCACTGAATGTCCCAATTGTACCACAGATATACAGGTATAGTTTTTCCTTCTAGAATATTATATCTTATTCAGTGTAGCAGGTAAAATTATAAATCTCATGACATTCATTTAAGATGTTTGGTAAGTAGCCAAAATAATAAAGAAGCCAAAAACTGTTTAGAGGTAGAAATGACTCATGACTAGGTTGAAACTGCCCTGGCTTAAGAATCAGGAAATATGATTTTCAAGATTCATCTTCACCTCACTGAGCTTCAGCAAGCCAATTAACACACTTGGATTTGAGAAATGAAGAGACTGGATGATTTAACTAATAGCCATTCAATAATCATTTATTGAATGCCCATTTTGGGGAAGGTATTTTGTCTATTCTTGATTTCTCCTAAAAAATTAGAGAGACTATAGATTGAAAGAAGTGAACACTATATGGGGTTCAAGTTTTTCAACTAGGAAATTTTTTTTAGGGCAAAATAGTAGCTGAGGCTGGACCATGAATGATGGGTATAACATATAATAGGGCAAGATGGGTCTGTAATTCTGGAAAATAACTCCTAGGTGCACAATTTGGTGAATGAACCTTTTGAAGAGGACTGGAGAAGAACTTTTAGACAAAGTTTTGATGGCTCATACAGGTGTCCCAGTAGGCACCTAGGGAGGAATGTGGCTTTATAAAACACATATGTATGTCTTTGCAAGTCAAATATAGAACAAAGTGATATTTTACTCACTTTACTATTATTTCTAATGCAAATATATTCAAATATACACCTTTTATTAAAATAAGTTATTTTAATATTTGAATCACTCAAACTGTAAAAGCATTTAACCATAATAGAGTTTGAACAACTTTGTTCTATTTATCAAGTTTGGCATCAGCCTGTGTAAGAGCAGAATCAGACTTTTATTGCAGATATTTGTAGAAGTTTGTAGAAGTTGAGTAAACCCTAACCATTTTAAAGAAAAGCACCATTTGGTCACAAGGTATTTACAAGCACTAGTTTTGGAATCCTTCTGCTGAGGAAAAATAAATAAATCATCTTTGAGGGGTCATGGACAAAGACTTTTTACCTGTACCCATTTATTTAATAAATAACTATAGAGATCCATCTATCTACCTACTTAGCACATATCTACCATCTGCCTATGTATATCACCTGTTAACTCCCAAATTCTCATTACGTACCTATGTCTAGTATTCATGTATGCCTGTATGCTTTTGTTTATTCTTCATATTGGACAATCATAACCATCATGACATCCCATCCTAGGAGGATAACTTGATGAGAAAACAGAGTGTAAAGGAAAAACTGTCTCCCCTTTCTAACAGGGGGATATTTCAATTGTTACATTGCTACTATTTAACTCCAAAAAATTTTGGTAGGATATAGTTTATTGCCAGAAAGAGAAAGAAAAATAGCCATAATTCACTAGCATTTACAATCAAGTTTCAAATAACTGTCAAAAGTTTCCTTTAAATGATAATAAATAAGTTAGTTATTCTTTTTCATATCAAGGGACTGTGCTCTATGACATGCAGTAAATGCTCTGTAAAAGGAAGTTCACATACCTTTAGGATATGCCTGACTGTAAGCAAAATGGGAAAAGAAGGAATAAGAGATGAAGCATTTGCTGAAGTTATAAATCACTTGAAGCCTCTTTGTGTTTTGGGCTCTGAGAAATCTACCAACAGACAGAGGGAAAACAGAGCCCACAGAGCCCTGGAGACCATGCCTCAAGGAACTGCCTGACCTGTGGCATTGGGGACCTACTTAGGCAATTAGAGTGTCATTTCTACAGCTCTGGTTTCTGAAATTTACATATACTGATTGGTAAAAAGCAAAACAAAACACTATCACCACTACTGTCAACACAGTCATAACAGTCTGAACATCTCTGATCTTTGAATTGTCCATTTGTTCCTTTCTTCTTCTCCTTTCCTGTTCTCTCCCTCCTAGCTCCTCTTAATTAGGCCCAATTCATACCACAATGTTCTAATTGTAGATATCCTAAACAAGTAATTTCAGAGTACTATACTTATAGACATTTCATGTATCATAAAAGTGAAGGTGAATGCATTTTCATAAACTGAAATGTAACTCTGATAAAGCAACTAAACATTACTAGGACCAAACTGGGCTGGTGGAACATGGCTGTAATCCCACCACTGGAGAGGCTGAAGCACAAGCATCACAAACTGGAGGCCAATCTGGGATACATGACAAATTCAAGGTCAGCCTGGACTATATAGCGAGACCCCGTTTCAAACACAACAGCAAATTATCAGAACCTCAAAAGTTTTCTTGTAACCTCTTCATTTCATTTCCCCAACAATGTCTTCAGGTTCAAGTTGAACATTATAGATAATTCTGCCTTCCTTCAATTTGGAATCTGTGCTCTTTTGTAGCTGACTTCTCTTGCCTAATATGTTGGTGTGGTCATCTATACTGCTGCATATAGTTGTCTATTTTTCATTCTTATTGCTGTATTTCATTATATTAATATGACACAATTCACATATTCTTCCACATTTCAGTGGGTATTTATGCATTTAGAAATGATAGTTTCTAAAGGGCGACAAAGGAATCATTTTCCCCAACTATCATATATTATTGAATCTAATCCTCACTCTTTCAACACTATTGTTGCTGTTGTTGCTAGAGTGCCATCCAGTCAAGGTCCAATTCACAGTGACATTGTGCAATGCCCAGCACTATTGTCAGTGCTTACCTGCTATTTATAGAGTTTTTGATAGCTGATTGTTTCAAGAGTGGGTTGTTAGGTCTGTCTTCCTTCCTTCCTTCCTTTTTCTTTCTTTCTTTCTTTCTTTCTTTCTTTCTTTCTTTCTTCCTTCCTTCCTTTCTTCCTTTCTTCCTTTCTTTCTCTCTGTCCTTCCTTTCTTTCTTTCTTTCTTTCTTTCTTTCTTTCTTTCTTTCTTTCTTCCTTCCTTCCTTCCTCACTCCACTGTCCCTCCCTCCTCTCCTTTCTACCTTCCTTCCTTTCCTTCTTTCATTCATTCTTATTCACCTCCTTTTTCTTTTTCTTACTTTCTTTCTTTCTTTGTTTTTTTTCCTGTTGTTGTTCTTGGGTGTTGAACTCATGGCTTTGCACATATTTTTGCCAAGGTTCTGCCACTGGGCTGCACCCACAGCCCATTTTTCTATTTTTTTATTTTGAGACAGGGTCTTACTAAGTGCACAGGATTCCTCTAGCCTCAAATTTGCTATCTTCCTCCTGCCTCCACCACCAAGTCTCTGGATTACAGGCATGAGCTACCACACTCAGCTGGCTGGCAGGTCTCCTCCCAAACCTATTGCACTTGTTATTTCCAGGAAGTCTCCCATCCAAGTAATAACCTGGCCTGACCCTGCTTAGCTTCTAGAGATCTGATAGGATCAGGGTAGCATTTCAAAAGTTTTTAGAGGGCCACAAAATCAGTTTCGAACTAAAATATCATGTGGATTGAATTTGTGTGAGAGAGCTCTCTCAAGTCAAATCTAACCCACATGTGATTCTAATCCAAATCTGATTTTGTAGCACTCTAAAGATGTTGAAAGGGTGCAGATTAGATTTGAGAATATATGATATATCTTTTCGTACAACTTCTCATGATGACTAAACTTTATTTATCAAATTTTTTCCCGTTAGTTAAGGGCATTAATGGTGAGTTCATTAGTGGGACTTGTTAGTTCCTCTATGTTGTTGTTGTTAGGTGCCGTTGAGTCGGTATCCAACTCATAGCGACCCTCATAGGGTTTTCAATGGCTGACTGTTTCGGGATTGCCTTGGGAGTGGATTGCCAGGTCCTTCTCCCATTTTTGTGGTGCTGGGAATTGAACTCGGGACCTCAGAGACTGCAGCGCAGCGCTCTACCAACTGAGCTAAATTCATCTATGAACTAGCTTCTATTCCTTCTCCAATTCTTCTATATCTATATTATACTTTCTGAAACATATGGAATACATTCATAATCTCTCTTAAAAATCTTTGGATAATTCTGTAATCTGTTGTTTCCAGGAGTATTTCTTTTAATTAAGTTGTCTCTCCTTTATATGTCATTGTTTACTGTTTCTTTGAATGTTGACTAATCTATAGCTGGATTGTGAATCTTACATTGTTGGGTGCTAGATTTTCCCTTTAATTTCTTTAACATTTAGAACTTTGTTCTGTGATTGCAACTGAGTGTGATGTCTTTGAGGGTTGATTGTAGGCTTTGTTTGGAGGGACAAGACAGCCTTATTTAGCTCCACTCCCCAAGCAGTACTCTTCTGAAGACTGTACATTGCCAGGACTTCCCACTATTATAGCTGGTTGATGCATAGACTATTTCCTGTCTGGTGCTAACCACAACAATTATTTTACTTATTTCTGACTGCTGATTACTACCCTCAATAACTTCTCAAACATTTTTGCAGCTAAGTATTCAGTTTAACATTCAGCATTCTATCCCTCTGAAAGTTTGAGTTCGGTTTGTCTGTGCAGCTTGCTGTTTACAGTAAAAATCTTAGCCACCTTGGCCTCTCAGAACTTCTTATTCTGCCTCCTCAGCTCAGAGAGACTGCAGAGGTCAGTGTTGCCTGCCTACCTAGGTGCCATCACTTGGAAAGTCTCTCCAGGCAGTAAGATGGGGCACTTACATGGTTGGTCTTACCTAATTTATGTTCCTTCTTGTCTGAGTTACTGTCCTGAGCTTATTGTCTAATGACCACCACATGTTGTTTAGTTTATTATTCCAGTTTTGAATTGTTTAAAGTGGCTAGAAGCAGAAGTCTCCCCACAGACTTATTTTGTCAGTAAATCCTGCTCTTACTTTTGAGACTAGTACACACCATTCATTTTGTTTATTTTTCCTGTCTCATTTTCTTTTGAGAGAAGGATGTGGCAATCCATTCCTGAGGAAATCCTGAAACCATCAACAATTGAAATCCCTATGAGGGTCGCTATGAGTCGGACACAACTCGACAGCACCTAACAAACACAACAACAATTTTCTTTTAGTCATCTGATTCCTCCTCATTTTGAAGATCCTAAATTGAAAATAGGGCTTGGATTTAGCTCAGTTGGTAGAGCACTGCGCTGCAGTCTCTGAGGTCCCGAGTTCAATTCCCAGCACCTCAAAAATGAGAGAAAGACCTGGCAATCTACTCCCAAGGCAATCCCGAAACAGTCAGCCATTGAAAACCCTATGAGGGTCACTATGAGTTGGATACTGACTTGACAGCATTTAACAACAACAACAATATTAAATTATGGGACTGGGATTTAGCTCAGTTGATAGAGCGCTGCGCTGCAGTCTCTGAGGTCCCGAATTTGATTCCCAGCACCGCAAAATGGGAGAAGGACATGGCAACCCACTCGCAAGGCAATCCTGAAACAGTCAGCCATTGAAATCCCTATGAGGGTCGCTATGAGTCAGACTCGACTCGATGGCACCTAACAACAACAACAACAAATTGAAAATAATAGCTTACATCTATTGAGGAGTATCTATATGCCATATGTCTATATGTCTGTTTGTATCTATATGTATATCTATATGTCTGTTTGTCTAGACAATTGTGTGCATTATTTCATTTAATCCTCACAACTGTTCTATATGTTTAGTGTTATTATTATCTTTACTTCACACAGAGGTAATGAATGTGAAATACATAGGAACACTAGTTGGAGTTCCCAATATAAGTCAATGTCAGCCTTTGATTTTAATTCAGGTAGCCGGGCTTGAAACATTGAATGCTTGGCCATCATACTTTAGTTTCTCTCTTCTCTATCAATTTTTCTCAAATGATTGTTACTGATCTCCAGATTTTGTTCTATTTTTTATATGTTTCTATAATAACTAAACTTTTTCAAAATTAACTTGTTATTTCATATTGAAAGCATCTCTTTACTTGTCGGTTTTCTCCTTTTGATTGTACATTCTGGATTATCAGAGGTATCTAGAGCATGAAGGTCACTTGCAAATGTTTACAGAATGAATGAATAAAGGAATAATATCTTGATGGGATAACATAATAATTTCTATGATTCTTATTAGCAACATTGTGAGATTAGTTAGCTAAATACTATTTCTTATATTCTCAAGACAAGGAATCACAAGAAAGTATATTTTAGCCATGCATAATGAGATTAGGAAAAGACTGTATCTTGTGGTCTTGACCTTTGAAGGTGAGCTTGATTGTACACCACAGCAGAGGCTCAAAAGCCCAAGAGGAATGGAAATGGGCAGGAGTTTGAGGAAGTAGAAGGAGAAACAAAAGGGGATAGAGAGTTGTTGAAAAGACAATACTATGCCACTTTGCCTAAGGCTGATTGGCTTACTAAAAGTAGTCCTTTATCATATCGTATTCAAAATCCATAATTTCTTAAGTTTGGAAGTGATTTCATTTCTTGGGCACAGACTGACATCTCCTCTATCAGACCAAATGAATTTCTTAGTCAATAAAGTTGTGTTTAGTGACAGAAAATTGGTGTTTATTTGAGGATGTTTGATCTTAATTCTCATCATGTAAAAGAATACAGAATAATTGAACATAGTCAATTGTAAAAGTGGATGTTTGTCATACTTACATCAGGCTCTTTAGATAAAGGCCATTAATTATCATTGCTTTTCCCCTTTGTACTCAGACTGCACTAGAATAAGGGGCTCATTATGAATATTACATTTTCTGATATAAATATCATTTGTATAAGTAGATCTTTCTTTTAATTAGGAAAAATCTTTATTATTTGTTATTCCATCTGATCAAAGCATTAATGATACCTTGAGAGTTGAGTTGTTGTTAGGTGTTTTGAGATTGTTTTGGGAGTGGGCTGCCATGTCCTTCTCCCATTTTTGTAGTGCTGGGATTGAACCTGGGTCCTCAGAGGGTACAGAGCAGCATTCTACCAACTGAGCTAAACTCTAACCCTGAGTAGTTATTACCTACTTTATATTTCTTAGCCTCAAATATATTATATATAAAACTCTATACTGGTTTTCATATTGTGCTCCATGAACTCTATAACTAGTTGTAATATTGTGTTCTAAGAAAACTCAAGATTTTACAGAGATACCATAAGGGCAAACATGGAGGAGAAGGGAGGAAAGCCAAGCAGGGGTCCAGGTTTCTCACCTTTACTCCAACTAGGAAGGCTCTGTTTCTTCTCTTTTATCTGTGAAGGAGGATTTGCATTAAATCATCCTCCCTCCCTCCCCTGGTACTGTTATAATGAACTGACCTGAAAATAAGTGCATTAAGTGGCCATAGAACATAAAGACACTAATTAGTTCACTTGGGGATCAAATCCATGATAACAGACTTTTTCATGCTTTTCTCTATCCCCAAAACTCTTCAGATAAAAGAAAAGGGAGAAAATAAATCTATCATGTATATGACAATCTTCAAGAACAAACACTTTAAGTTTCAAATATAATATGGTTGATTCTGTCAGAGGGAAATAATTCTATCACCAGTTAGGAGTAAGAAATAATTGAGTCTAGACCAATTGCAAATCTTACTTCAGAGCAAAAGAAATACAAACAACCAAAAACATTAAAAAGATTAATATTTTTGTCATCAAAGAAATTTATAATAACACTACAATGATACAGTATTTTTAGACCTTTATATTTGTAAATGTTTAAATTTATTATATCCAGTGACTATGAAATTTATCACTTCATACATGATTAGAGGCATACACATTAGTAAATTATTTTTGGAGAGAAATTTTACAGTTTTCAAGAGTCTTAAACATATACATTGACCAATTTGTTCTACTTCCAGATTCATCTGAACAATAAAACCACATACATGGCAAATATATACACTCAGGATTTATCACTGTATATAAATTAGGCTTTTTTAGTTTGCAAGGAACAGATGAAAGTTTACCCTCAGATACTAAGAGCTTATTGTAAAGCTACCAGTGTAAATAAAATTAGAAAGACTTGCCTAGCTAGTCATAAGTGAGAATGACATTCAATTTAGAATGAAGGGGTAGGGATGATCTTTCAAGACATGTTGCAGTTTTCAAAGAGTATCATCTTGTTCTATCTATGACAGCATGTACCCATTGCTTGTCTCCATCCATTGTTACTTTTCTTTAGTACCTCTTCTGCTGCTCTGCTATCTTTTTTTTTTCTTTTTTAACACTTTAGGACTTCTAACCCTAGCTCTGTTCATTGCTTTCTTTATTTTGGTTTCTGACCTCATAAGAATACTTGTTGTTGTTGTTGTTAGGTGCCGTCGAGTCGGTATCTGACTCATAGCGACCCTGAGTACAACAGGTGAAACACATTTGTCACTGCTTCTCTGCTGTTCATAGGGTTGTCAATGGCGGATTGATTTTTGGGAGGGGGTTGCCAGGTCCTTCTCCCAAGCCTACAGCTTCTGGTGTTCCTAGGCGGTCTCCCATCCAGGTACTAACCAGGCCTTACCCTGCTTAGCTTCTGAGATCTGACGGGATCGGATGCCACAGGGCTACAGAATACTTAGACCTTCTCTAAGTGCCCTGATAACATATTTTTGAAAGAAGGTTTCTTGCCAAACACTTCAATATTCAGTTCATAGGTTGGGTGCTCTCTGTCTGGTACCCTAAACTGCTCCAACCAGGTATATTTCTGGAGCAGGCCACATGATTTGGTTTCTATATAATGCGTATACATGTACCTGGTTGTTCTTGTTGTTAGGTGTCATCACGTTGTGTCCAATTCATAGCGACCCTATGTCCAATAGAATGAAACACTCCCCAATTCTGTGTCAGGCACATGACCTTACTCGTGTTTAAGCCCATTGTTGCAAACACTGTTTCAATACATTTAGTTGATAGTCTTCCTGTTTTTCATTGACCTGCCACTCTCCCAAACACGATGTCCTTCTCCAGGGATTGTTCCTTCCTGACAACATGTCCAAAGTACATAAGACACAGTCTAGCCATCCTTGCTTCCAAGGAACACTCTGGTTGCACTTCTTCTAGGACAGATCTGTTGGTTCTCTTGGCAGTCCATGGTATATTCAATATTTGTATCCAGTACCACAATTCAAAACCATCAATTCTTTTCCTGTCCCCTTTATTCAATGTCCTGCTTTTCAAATCATATGATAAGATTGAAAATACCATGGCATAGTCAGGCACAACTTCATCTTCAACGTGACATCTTTACTTTTCAGCACTTTAAAGAGGCCTTTTGCACCAGCCTTTCCCAATAAAATGTGTCTTGATTTCTTGATTGCTACTTCCATGGGTAATGATTGTAAAACCATATAAACCCAAATCTTGGACAACCTCAATCTTTTCTCCATTTATCATGAAGTTGTGTACTGACAAGCTGTAAAGATTTTTGTTTTGTTGATGTTGAGGTGCAGTCCATACTGAAGGCTGTATTCTTTGATCTACATCAGTAAATGTTTCAAATCCTCTTTAGTTTTAGCAAGCAGAGTTGTGTAATCTGATAATGCAGGTTGTCAATGACTCTTCCTCTAATCAAGATGCTATGTTCTTCTTCACAAAGTTTAGCTTCTCAGAATATTTGCTCAGCATAGAGATAGAAGATTCAGAGAAAGGATACAGCCCTGACATACATCTTTCTTGACTTAAATCAGGCAGTGTTTCCTCGTTCTGTTATAAGGACTGCCTCCTGGTCCATGTACAGATTCCTCATGAGTATAATTAAGTCCTCTGGTATTCCTATTCTTTGCAGTGTTACCCATACCTTTTTTTTTCGCTGGTATTGGGGGTTGAACCCAGGGTCACACTTGCATGCTTTGCAAGTGCTGGACCACTGAGCTGCACCCCCATCCCACTTTTTTTTTTTTTTTAACTTTTTCAGACAAAGGCTCGCTAAGTTATGTAGACTGCCTCTGGTCTGGAACTTGTGATCCTCCTGCCTCCACCTCCTAAGCTACTGGGATTACAGGAGTGCACCACCACACCCAGCTTTATCCATACTTTTTTATGATCCACATCATTCTATAGTCAATAAAACATGACCAGACATCTTTCTGGTATTCTCTGCCTTTGGCTAATATCCATCTGACTATTTCTAGTTTTCCCAGGTTCATTTTATGTACATTCTACATTCCAATTATGAATGCATGTTTACAGTTTTCCTTCTCATTTTGAGTTGTGCCACATCAGCAAATGGAGGTCTCTGGGGCTTTACATCATTTCTGTCATTAAGGTAGACTCTACTTGGACAAGGCAACTCTTCCTCAGTTGTCTTTGGAGTGCCTTCCAATCTGAGGGGCTAATTTTCTGGCACTATATCTGACTGTGTTTCTCTGCTATTCATTGGATTTTCAATTGTTAATTGTTTTGGGAATGAGTTGGCCACATCTTTCTTGCTAGTCAGTCTTACTCTGGAGTCTTAGCTTAAACCTGTCCCACATGGGTGACCCTGCTGGGTCTGTAATACCAGTGGCATAGCTTTCAGCATCACAGCAACACATAAACTTCCACAGTATGGTAAACTGACAGACCCATTGGGGTTGTGCCTGGTACTTGAGGAAAATATATTCCTGCCTAAATCACAATATCATTAGTAAAAGCACCAAATGTGAAATAAACTTACTTATTTCAAAATATTGCACACATAAATTAGAAATTATACAACTATTCCACATTTGAGCTAAGGTTTAGCTCAGTTGTTAGTGTCTGATCTATACAATCTGAGTACCTGGTTTTGATCCCTAGCACCACAAAAACGGGACAAAGATGTGGCAGTCCATTCCCGAAACAATCTTCCAAACAATCAGCCATTGAAAACCCTAAGAGGGTCACTATGAGCTGGATGGCATCTAACAACAACAGCAATAGCATTCAACATTTGATGACATTATGATAAAGAAAAATGTATATAATAAAATTTAAAGTGAAAAGGTATTTAAAAATATAAATACTGTGTAGTGTCAACTCTAGAAAAAAATTCATAAAATAAACATATTGGGGCAAAATCCACTAAACTATTGAACAATTACTGAATAATGAAGTACGTGATATTTATTTCCTTCTTTATATATTTGTTCTTGAAATTTCTTGCCAGTCTATTTTAGTTGTTTGATAATGATGCTATGTAATGGAATAGAAGTAAAGCAACACTGATTTGAAGAATGAAAAAAAAATAGGATCTGATAAAAGTTTATAGCTTTGTCCATAAGTCAGATTTTCCTATGATTCTTACATTTATGCAATAAAGAGCGGAGGGTCACTAAATTACCTAGCAGAGTATATTTCTTAGGAAAATGAATAAATATTCTGAGTTCTTCTTTCTGATACTGCAGGGTTCTTTGCTGTAAACTGGTACATGTATCTCACCAATTGTTTCTCCTTCACTCCCAGGCAACCCCTCTCATCATTTTGTAACCAATTTACCAATCAATAGTCACAATCATGGCAAATGATTATATGTAATTTTTCCTCAGACAAAAAGCACATTTGTCACTTTGTATAAATTTCAGTGCTTCTCAGTAGGAGAAGAGAGTAACAGAATGAACATAGAGCTAGACAGCCCCCTGGGTGACTATTTATTCATATGTAAAGATGCATATGTACAAAAAAGGCCTACATATTCATGTATACCTCACACATCTCCCTAGAGAGATGGAGAGCTCCCAGGCTTGGCAAAAGAATTTGATTCTTTTTTTCCCCATATTCTTAACAACTTTTACATCCCATTCATCATTATCATCATAATCATCATTATCACCATAATAACCCTAATAACTGATTACAACACTAACCAGATTAAAGCCCTTAAATTTCAGAATTGCAAAGATCTTAGAAACTTTATTATCCCCTGATTTTATACTTGGAAGAAACTGAGGCTCATTGACAAGTGGTTTTCTCAAGAACAAACACTCAATGGAAAGACAGAGTAGAAACCAAGATTTTCTAATGCAGACTTCAAAACACTGCTCTCTCAAAAACTGAAAGCCTTTACTGTCATGTCCAACTAAACTACTTGCAACTAACAAGTATCTTCTTTGTGAATCCCCAAATTAAAATAATTAAGTATCTTGAGATTCCATTGAAAATGTTTCTCCATTTTTTCCCCTTCTATCATCTCCCTTTCTATATAAAGAGTAAAAATACTTGTAGTGGAATTGATTTTAATATACATTATTATTTTGAAATTTAAACAGTATTTCAGAAATTGACAACCATCTAAGGAGAAGAGACTAGGTGAAAAACTGATGAGAAAATGAAAAGACCAACTAACCAAATAAAGAAAAAATAACAAAAACAACAAACAAAAATCTATTGAAATCTAAATACCCATATTTGTTGTTAGTGCCAACAAATTGGGTCCCACTCATAATGACCTTCATAGGTTTTCAATGGTTGTTTCAGGATTGCTTCAGGATTGGATTGTGACATTCTTCTCCCATTTATGTGGTGCTGGGGATTGAACCAAGGGCCTCAGAGAGTGCAGATAGTACAGATAGTGAGCTAAACACTTGCCTCAAATACTCACATAGCCCATTTTAAGTGGTCTATAAGATAGAAAGAAAAATAAGTGAGATCTATTTCAAATTTTGTATATAAGCAAAATAATTTTTCAAATATTTGGAATAAAACCTACTGGTAGAAAATAGCTCAGACATTCACATGAATGTTATGGACCTCAACACTTCCCACATCATAAATTCTGGGGTCTATAAGGAGGAAGCTTTCCAGGCAGAACTTGGTCCCTTAGGTAGGGTGCTCTGTAGAACTGTAAAGGTGAGATGGGGAGAACAAATGGAAAAAAATTAAAGCTTGCACAATGGACAACTTGTGAGATTCTGGACATCTCTTAATTTTTCTACTTTTGATACTGACAGGTCAATGTATTTCTAAAGACAAGTATTATAGCCAGGCGCTATAGCATGTACCTAAAATCCCAGCAACTCTGGAGGCTGAGACAGGAGTTTCACAAAGCCTTTACAACTTAATGAGACTCTGTCTCAAAATAAAAAATATAAAATGGGCTGGGGTTGCTGCTTAGTGTTACAGCACATGTCTAGCATGTGCAAGGCCCTGGGTCCAAACCTCCATTAGCCAGAAAAAAAAAGAGAGTAAAGAAAAAAGAAAAAGAAAAATATTACTGACAGATTCCAGTCTCTTTACCATTTCTATTTTCAAGTACTGCTTGCAAAGGATAGCCCTTTAGTTGAATTGGGCTGGTAATGACTTTACCAACCAATTGATATAAAGAAACAGATTTCTATGTTACTTTTGCCATTAAGGAGAAATAAGAATAGAAAGAATTGTCAGCAACAGAATCTTTTTATCTGCATCTCCACTCATCCTTCCATTTTTAGAAGTATTATTACTCACATTATTTCTTTTTGACAGAGTTCTATGATGGAAAATGTGGCTCATAGCCAAATTGAGGAAACATTAGTCTCAGTCCTAAAAAATGTCCCATAATCACTGTAGGTTAAAAGTTTGTACAAAAAAGTGAAAAAAATAAAAAGTAAGGAACCTAATATTTTTATGTAAAATTGTACATTGCCATATATATTTGTGTGTGTGTGTGTGTATATGTGGTACTGGGTGTTGAATCCAGGACCTCGCGCCTGCTGCATGCTCTGCAAGTGCTGGACCACTGAGCTGCACCCTCAGCCCTTTTTTTTTTTTTTTTTTTTTTTTTTTTTTTTTTTTTTTTTTTTTTTTTTTACTTTTTGAGAAGGGTTTCGCTAAATTACGCAGACTGCCTCTGGTCTAGAACTTGCAATCCTCCTGCCTTCTCCTCCCGAGCCACTGGGATTACAGGCGTGCACCACCGCGCCCTATATATTTTTGTTTGTTTTAAAATGCTATGGTTATCTTCTTTATTCTTACCTTTGTGGTTTGTTGGTATGATAACATAGGTTAATGCAAAACTTTCTTATGATGATAAGTACTACTGTCAACATTTGAGAACACATGAGCAGGAATTAGCCAGTTTTGCTATAAAGAATTGATAGAAAAGTATCATTACAATGAACATGTCTTTTACATGTGTGTCCAGTTTTAAACTCTGAGATGAGCCATGTGAATCTGTGTTAATGCTGTTCTTGTCACATTGGATACTTACTACCGTTTGGTTTTAAAAATTTTAACTTTAAATTCTTGCTGCATGATAAATTAAATCAAAATATAAATTACAAAAGAAGGTAATTTTGCATATGATTAGTGTGATAATCTTATAGTGTCCTGCTTATCTTCTGAATTTCTGGGCGACGATCATAATCATTTAGAGGACTTGTATACTATTGATAGTACATATGCAGCATTTAAGAACTTATTTGAAGAGATTATTTTAGTTTTATGCAAAAATCTGACAGAATCTTACTAATGATTTGATGAAATATCCCAAGAAATTATAACAGTAGGGCACATATTCCCAATGATGAAAATTTTGCTCATTTTAAATACAAGATGAATATTAATAGGATACTTTGTTCCCTTTCAAATGCCTTTCCTGTTTTCCTATCTTCTTTGGGTCAGTGGTCTCTAAGTTGAGTTTTGAATAGTTTGCCCAATGTTATTATCTACAAAATTATTATCTACAAATTATGTATGAAATCCATAAGAAATCCAGTGAAACACTCCAGAATAAAGTGTATTAATTCCTATTAATTCATGTATTTGCTAAAATGTTCTTCTTCTTGCTATGCCACATACATTCTGTTATAAGAAATAGGAAAGTATTAAAATCCCACATTCCGATGTCAAATGTTTTGAAGTCTTCGGGGGACATTTGTTTGCTTTTAATAACAAGTCCAAAATTGTGCCTACTGGGCTTCTCTGGTGGAAACAAAGATTGCACATTGCTATGAAAAGCAGTATTGTCATATGGCTGTTGTCTGTCAAGTAGAGAATAACTCCACAGCACAGGAAAGATGAGCAGGAGGAAGAAGGAGAAAATAGGCATTCAAAGGTAAGAACTACTGTTTTCCCTAGAAGATATATATATATTTAAGAAAACAAGAAGAAAGTATTTTATTTTCAGTCCTTCTCTCCCCAGGCTTTACAAAATGTAGATGCTCTGTTGTCAAGTTAGAAAATTAAAGCTATGATTACCTTAAAAAGTTTTACTTGTCAGAATCTCTTCCCAGTATGTAAAACACCTCTTTGTAGTGCCTCATGCCACATCTTCACTTCTGTAAGACATACCTTGGAGAACAAGTTGTCCTGAAGATTTGGCATCAGTGCTTTTCATACCATGTCAATTGATTCTAAGAACTTTCTACTTTATTTTCCACTGGGCAAATCTTTGCAACTTTTTCAAGTATGACAAAGGCAATTTAGTTCTGATATAACCAAAGAGAAACAGAATTATTCTGAGGTGGTATTGGTTTTGTGAATAAATTATAATTCCATAAACACAGGTGCAAGGTAACATGACAAGTCTGATTAAAAGTCAATATAAAATATTTCAAGATTAGAAGTTTATAATGAATTAAAAGTGAAGATCACTATGGTTTTCTTTTAGCCAAGTGTGATGGTTAACATCTGTAATTGCAGAATTTGGGAGGCTGAGACAGGAAGATTTTGAGTGTGAGGCTAGCCTGGTCTAGGCAGTGATACTCTGAAAAATAAAAGGTACTATATTAATAGAAAAAATGAAGGGAAAAATATGTAATGGGTGAGATTTTCATTCAGTGAGTTTTGTATCTCCATCCTTCAAAAATCCATCTCTCAGTACTACCTCAGTAAATCTAGTTTCTCATGAAACTCATTGTCTGTCTTTTCCTCCCCATCAAGATCTGATTTCAGAAATATAGCATAATTCATTATGATGACTTTGAAGTGTCAAGGAAAATATCTAAGACCTGATGGTTTCTTACTGATTTTATCTCCTTAGATGAATGGTGTGATGCCAAATATGTAACAAATGATTTCTAAATATGGTGGGTATCTTTCGGTTTGCTAATCACTTAAACTTGGATCCTTCCCACTGTGTTTGGTCCTAGACCTCAACAACTACATAGAGATGATGTGAAGATTTGTTTAAAACTCCTGCAGGTATGGTCTTCTGGGGAGACTGCCACAAATTTGATGATGACAGTGATGATGATGATGATGTTACCAAAGTCCTTTGTTTCAAATACTGGAAGTTCTAAAAGTCCCTGACTTACCAATTGAAGATCTCTTTTAGGGCTTGAATTTGAAGGTATTAGAAATGATTAGCACCCTTGTTGTTTGTTTATCCTGCACATACAGTAAACAAAAAAATTATGATAAAATTATAAAACCCATGGACCATTGCTTTTGTGGCCCCTCATTTGGTGCTGATAAGCATGCAGTTGAGATTTTTTTCAGTCTAAATGTATATCACTGTAACTTGTCTCTGACTAGCCTATTTACATTTGAAAGCAGTATATGTCTCAGTGGACATCTTTTGGCAAAATCTAAAAGATTCCTTCTCAGCATCTCTTTGTTAGACTAGAGCATCTATTTTGTGTTATCAATGCTTAATATGAAGCATTTGAAGGCATGACCAAGTGCTAGCATACAGACCTGAGCCAAGTGAAGCAATAAAAGCTTAAATTCCGCTCTAGAGACTTGGAAGAGGCTGCCAACTTTCTCTAGCATGCCAGCTTTTATATGAAGGTTAGAGTCCCAATTCTACTAGTTATGAAAAGTCTGATGGGTAGTTTTATCATTTCTTGCCAACTTTGGAAGCATCTTTTTTTCTCCTCAGATGTATTAGCTCCACTAACTAGAATATGTTGGGGAGTTGTGCCTTACCTGCCAGTAATTACTTCAGCAAAGCCCTCTTGTTCTTTTATTCATTATCTTTTCATTAAAGCCTTTGGTATTGGTGATGGTATTTCCTGCTGGTTGGCAGCTCTTCTGTCTCAGGCACTCACAAATACTTGTTTAAAAGTCTTCAATCTTTCAGGCAGTTACCAAATTATTGCTTGCCTTGATAATGATGTTTCAAAGTTTCCAGATGAAAGTTTATACAAGTTTCAGTGTTTTTCCTTGTCTTCATGCCTTTGGCAGAATCTCAGGAGTGTTCAGCCAGATTTTATGGGTTTCTCATGCCAGTGACAAGCAACATTCCCTATGAATAATCTTAAAAAATCACATATATTTGGTGATTCAATAGATTAATGATGCATGCACTTAAAAAAATAAACTAGCATGCCCTACAGACCTTTTTTTTTTCTTGAATTGTTGTTTGTAAGCCACCTGCAAATGAATCTTCAGGCACTTGCTTATTGAAGTATACTTGGAGCCCTATAGAAGGCACTCTCAAAGATGATCCTTGCCTTTAGGTATTCACATTCTTGTGTAAATCCCTTCCTATTCTGCTAGAATTGATTTGTATGACTAATAGAATACTGCAGAAATGATGGTAGGTCACTTCTGAAAATAGGATGTAAAAAACACAGCTACTTCCAGTTTTACCTGTCTCCCTACTACTGTGGGGTTCAATCTCATCAGATCTCAGAAACAAAGCAGGGTTGGGCCTGGAGTACTTGGATGGGAGACCTTCTGGGAACATCAGGTGATGTAGGCTTGGGAGAACAACCCAGCAACCCACTCCCAAAAAACAATCAGCCATTAAAAACACTATGAATAGCAGATAAGCACTGACAATAGTGTTTTGCCTGTTGTACATGTTGTTGTTCTTAGGTGCTGTCAAATCGCATCCAACTCATAGCGAGCCTCATAGGGTTTTCAATGGCTGATTGTTTCAGGATTGTCTTGGTAGTGGATTGCCATGTCCTTCTCCCATTTTTCTGGCGCTGGGAATTGAACCTGGGACCTCAGAGACTGCAGAGCAGTGCTCTATCAGCTGAGCTAAATCCCAGTCCCCTGTTGTACATAGGATTGCTATAAGCTGGACACCATCTTGAAGGCAGAAACCTAACAACAACAACGTCCACTTTGGTCCCTTAGCCTCTGCATGTCTTGAATGACTCACAGTGGTGGAAGCCAGTGCCCATGGAAAGAAGTCCTATGGAAATGTCTACAGCAAGGTCTTCTTGCAACTACTTCTTTCAACTACTGAGCACACCTGCCAATAGTGACATATGCAAGATGTCTTAGAATCAGCTTCTCCAGCTCCCTTCAAATCTTCCAATGATAAAGCCCTGGATCACAACATAACTACAATCTCACAACAGACTGTAACCCAGAAACAGTCTGCCAAGTTACATCTAGATTTCTGACTTCAGAAACAGTATGAGGTAGTATTTGTTGCTTTTTACTGCTATGTTGGGGTGTCTGTTATAAAGCAGTATGTAGCTAATATAGATCACATTCTGAATCTACTTAATCAGAAAATCTAAGAAATAGAGCCTAGGAGTATTCATTGCTAGCAAGCATCACAAAGGTAATGATAACTTTGGATATTGAAATTTGATAACCATTTTGTAATTAGCCATCTAATCCTCCAATAACTACACACAGGCATTATTCACTACTTCACTATAAAATACCCCTGATCCTTTCACATGGGAATAGTGCCAGTTTCCAATTAATGCTATTATAGTGCCTATGAACCTCTTGAACTTTGTTTGTTGTAATGTTTATGCATTTCTACATATTTTTTGAGAACTGAGCCATATTGATTGTTCAGTTTAGACATTTGTAACTCCATGTGTCTTTCAGAATGCCTACTGAAAGGATTATTACAACTTCTCACTTTGTATCTTTAAGCCTAACCACAAAAATCAAAAAAATCTGGCTTTACCATAATCACTTGGATGAATAGGAAACACTCAAACATCTTTCTCTGCAGTACATTTTCTTTTACCAAAGCACAGGACCCAACTTTCTAAGATCAAAGAAAACATTTCATTTTTTTCAAAGCAGGAAAGCCATTAATGTCCATCTCTGTAAAGTAAGCCAAATGAATATTTCAAAAGTGACTAGTATAATGAGCAGAATTTCACAACAGTGTTGGCATCCATGTGAGCACTGTCTGTAGGGGGGTCAGAGGAGCCTGGGGTTGGAGCCGTAGGCAGCAGTGACTTGGTACAGTCGCCTTCGTTCTGCTGAATTGAGGTTGCTTTATATCTGAACTGAGCATGCCTTTTTTCTTTATGAAGCAAGAATTAATTAACAACTACAAAGAGACACTTTGTAAATTTTGGGTATTTTGAGAATGAATATTGTCATCACCATCACTTTGGGCATAGGCCACACCATAGAAGTCAATAGCACTACTTTATACCCTTCTCCTCATGAGAGTAGGAGAATAAAGGATGTATTACAGGTGCCTTATTTTTGTGGGTGACACCAGAGAAGTGAGCACCCATGAGGAGGAGTTGGAAGATCACAGAAATGTTATTTTATTTTATTTTATTTTATTTTATTTATTTCACAATACTGGGAGGTTGAATGCAATGCCTCAAACACACTTTGGGAGAGCTCTGTCACTGTGCTGCATTCACAGCCCGTTTTTTGTTTTTTCAAATTGAGACAGAGTCTTGCTAATTTATTCAGGCTGCCTCTGACCTACAACCTGCAATCCGCTTGCCTCCACCTCCCAAGTTGCTGTGGTTACTGGCACACACCTCTCTGCCTGGCATAGAAATGATTTTTAGTCAGCACTCCTAGAAGAGTCGGTATGGGGAGACATGTTAGAGCTTGCGGCTCCAGAGAGACCACTAGGGGGAGAGGATAGGAGTCCAGCGTAGGCTGGTGGTCCCTGGAAGCTACTGTCTCTGTGAGCTGACAGTGGGGGTGGGCTCTGGGAGGCTATTGACTACCAGGGTTAGAAATTAGGAAGAAACTTGAATGTGAAATGAGGAAGAGGAGAGTAAGGTGGAATCATCCAGCACTTACATATCTGCCTGTCACCACATCTGACTTCATTATCCTCAGAGTAGCATCTGGTGCAATCGGCTCCCGCAACTCCCATTTTGGCCATTTCTAGTCCAGAATCCCACAGGAAAAGAGATCCTGGGGAAATGTTTCCTGTGTAACTAAAATGATAAAGAAACAACTCAATGTTACCCTCTACCCTACAAAATCTAAAACCACTATGTTTGTTTGAAATTTTTACCTTAAAATTAAAATAGGAGTAAGTGAATGGTTTCATTGTCAGGAGACTAGACTGCAATCTTATCTTTCTCCCAACTAACTTTATCAGTATCATTTCCTTGCCTTCTTTCACTGGGATTTATTTTCCTCCTTTTTATAATAGGTAGTGGTGAGTCGATTGGTAAGGGTGTAGTGAACCAAGAAACTTTGAAATAGCTTCTATCCAGGATGCTCTATTATTTCTAAACAGTCACTCTTCATCATTTCTTCTAGCTCTTAAATTCTGTGTTTCAAAGAAGCACTACCTATCAAGTAAAGCTCTCCTTATTTCTGGCATACTTGCCTTCCATTAAAATTTGCTCTGTTAACCCTTGTAAAAGTCGTCTACTTCAGTTATATATCTCACAGCAAAGTCTGCACTTATATATTGTGCTTTAAATGTACTCTGGGGTGCAGGTCCATACCTAGATGCCTCGAAGAATTGTGACTCAGAAGTACAGATGGGTATTTGCCTGGCTACTTTTTTTTTTTTTTTTGGTGCAGTACTTGGGGTCGAGCCCAGGGCCTTACGCTTGCATGACCTGTGAGTGCTGGACCACTGAGCTGCACCCCAGCCCATTTTTTTGCTTTTTGAGACAGGATCTCACTCTGTTCTCCAACTTGCGATCCTCCTGCCTCTGCCTCCTGGGCCACTGGGATTACAGGTGTGTGCCACCACACCCAGCTCCTGGCTACATATTGTAATCACTGGAGGACATTTAAAAAAAAAATACTGATTCCCAAACTTCACAACTACAGATTTTGATTTAATTGATCTGGAGTGGAACTACGACAGCATTATTTTTCCTTTAAAAAAAAAAAAAACTTTTCAGCCAATTGCAGTATCCAGTCAGAATTCATAAATATTATACTAGATGCCATGGTGGGTATCATATATAAGACTAATAGTACCTGTTAATAGCTATTTATTAAAAAATCTTCTTTTGACACAAGTTTTATAGCTTCTATCTCTGTATCTAGAGGTCTAAGATTCTTAAGAAAGAATATTCTTGCTAGCCAGCTGAAACAGTGGGTACATTAGGGCTTGCTTTTTCTATTTTAACACACTTGGGTGGAATTCATTATAGAGAAAGTCCAAACACGAAGAAACTTTAAATATAATTATTGCTGTTTTTTAAAACAGAAATGCAATAGTCAGATATGTACTTTTGCATTCTGGTGTTCCACTATTGCTATTAGTTTATCTTTTCATTTATTTTTGTAACATTATATTTGCACAGTATGCCTTGGATAGCACTATTTAGTGAGAATTTCTTACTTCTTTTGCACTCTAAGTGCACAGTGATAATCTGTGGAGTGTTTTGTATTGAGTGGCTAATCTGGGCACCTTGTGTTAAAATTTCTTCTCAGCCTCCAGTGTCCACAAAGACAGGCCCCATTCCCCATCATACCTTATTTTATCTTAGCCAAACTTGCCCATAAAGGTCTTCATTTTAATAGTTGCTTCTTGTTTCTGGCCCTGTTGGCCATTTTGGTTTTAGTAATATTAGCTTTAATAACTAGTCTAACCTTAGCTCAGGTTTCAATAATTCTTTCAGGTATATTTCTATTCAACCAAAGCACTATGCAACACTTCACTTAATCTTAAAGGTGTCTTGAATTTTGAGTTTGAATTCTGAGAAGATGACCACACATATTGCCTCTTAAATATGTCACAACTTTCCAGCAGCAATGAAGATGGGTACCACAAAAAATATCTCTTATGTCTATTCCTTTTATGTCCCTCACTGAGCAGGCTCATCTGCTCAGTAACTCCAATTTGGTTTTATACCTTAAAAACTTTTATCCCATGCTATACCAGTAAACCAGCCCAACAGAAGCATTTGGTGAAGTGAAGTAGGGCTAGTCATAAGAAAAATAAATATTCATGATCTGTCAAGCATAGATTCAAGAACTATATACATAGTACATAATGCAACCTTTAAAACAAGGCTTTTGTGTGGATGATATTATTCTCTTTTTACCAATATAGAGTCTGAAATTGAGTAACTAATCTAAGTCACATGAGAAAGTTGTGCAGCTACAATGTAAACAGAAAGCAATGTCCAAAAGGCTTTTTGTTTTTTGGTTACAGTTCCATCCTTCCTTTCTTTCTTCCTTCCTCCCTTCCTTCTTCCTTTCCCTCCTCCCTTCCTTCTTTCCTTCTTTCCTTCCCTCCTTTTTTTTCTTTTTTTTTTTTTGATAGAGTTTCTGGGTATTGTCATGGATAGCCTTGAACTCACAATCCTCTCATGTGCTGAGACCACAGTCATCTACCACTATGCCATCTATGTCCAAGACTCCACCCATTCATCCATGGATCCCTGTATGATCCATCCATTCATATAGGAAACGATGCCCTGCCCTAGAACTAATGGCATACATTTTACTAAGATCTGCTGTGTGTTCTCCATTTGCTCTTGCAAAACCATTATTTATCCTTCTCTGTTCTACTCCATGCCAAAAGAGATCAAAATATGAATATTGTCTATCCAGTGTTCCTTTGCTAGATGGTCTCATAAGAGTTAGCTAATGAAAAGTATCAAAGGACATAGGATGATGGAGGAGAGGAAAGCCCATGTATTTCTTCTCCATTTATCCCTACTTTGGTACTTTGTCTTAGAGTAGTTGTGTTCTTCCATTACTTCTGTGTTTGCCTTGTGGCGCTCTCCTCCACAGTTCCAATTCTCAATTGTCTGTTGGTTCATACACTTGTTAGGTTTAGTCTCAACTGTGTTGTTTAGCAATTGCTAGTGGGCTTGGTGGACACACCTGCAATCCCAGATACTTGGGAGGATGAGGCAAGAAAATGGCAGGTTCAAGGCCAGAGGCAGCCTGTGTAACTTAATGAGACCCTGATTCAAAATAAAAAAATATAAAAGGACTGGGGGTATGGCTCAGTAGTATAGCACTTGGCTAGCCTGCGTCAAGCCTTGGGTTCAATCCCCAGTACTGGGGGCGAAAAAAACTATTTAAAATTGGGTAATTTGATTTTTAAAAAATTAGCAAGTTTGGAATCTTCTGGAAAATAAAAGTTCTAGGGGAGGAGTCAAGATGGCGGACAGACAACACACACCTTCTGTCCCGGAGCAATAAGAAGCCTCGATTAGGGGTTTAAAACACAAATTGAATAAATAGAAATAGATAATTTAGTTTGAGAGATAAAGAATGAAACTAGGCGTACACTGAAATTAGGGATTGGGCTTCAGAGGAGCTACACAGTGGCCAGCAGCGGGAC
>VMDO01012324.1:15069-62731 GCA_007922755.1 Pedetes capensis | reverse complement strand
AGGAGGAGGAGGAGGAAGAGGAGGAGAAGGAGAAGGAGAAGGAGAAGGAAGAAGGGAAGAAAGGAATATATATTGTATCTTAGTTAAAAAACAAACGGACACAGTAACTGAAGTGCTGTCCAGCATGCGCCCCCCCCTCAACTCACTATGGGAGCTACCTTTAAACTAAGGCTTTTCCATCCCCATTTTGCGAATGGACAGGGAAGTGAAGAGTTAAAGGGACTGAGCACGGAAAGGAAGTGAGGTAAGAGAAAGCAGGCTGAGGGGCCCTGCCACCAGGCGGTTGGTTGCCACCAACACAGAACATCAAACCTGTTCTGCAGCTGCCGAGACAGGCCACGCCCACAGCCGTGGCTGCCGACTGGAAGAAGCCACCTTCCCCCCAGCACCAGGTGCTCCAGAAGGGCTGTTCCTGGGGACACAGGAGGCAAGAGACCAGAACAGAATGAGGAGTTAAGGTGGAGATCGTGATCCAGAGCAACTGTTCTCATAGTGTGATCCCAGCACTCTGGGGGAGGTGGGGTCCTGAGATCCTTCATGTCCACGAGATCAACCCCCCTTCCGCTATTATGCTGTCGTGGCACTTTCCTTTCTCTTTGTGTTATCATTTGTAGGGATGGTGCATAGGCAGCAGTGGCAGAAATTAGCACAGATCACAATAGAAGCACCAAACCGCCAACAGGGGGTTCATTACTTCCCACCGTGCTCTGACCTCCGAGTGTGCTCAAAGCCTATCTTAGGTAATATATCCTTAACAGGGCAGTAAAGATTAATGCGTTTATTGCAGCTTCACTCAGAGCACAGAGCCTCCTGATTTCTTTGTGGCATGCATGGGAGGTGAATCCTGCTGCAGATAGCCGGAAGACAGTCGTCCTGGGCAATGCCCTTGTGCTACTTGGAGTCCAGGCTTTTTTCACAGAACACCATCTTGACTGATAGAGATGCCAATCATTCATGCTTGGCGTTTGGCAGATATAGTCACTGCCTAGGACACTGAAATCCAGATTCCCAAGTCCCTATGTAAGATGGCATCGTATTTGTACCTAACGTGTGCACATCCTCCCTTGTGCTTTCGATCATTCCTAGATTTTTGAGGCTTTTTGCAGTAGTGTGGTATTGTACCCTGGGGCCTCACCACTCACCTATATCCCCAGCACCCTCCCTCCTATTTTTTAAATTTTGAGACAGGCTGTCACTAAATTGGCCTCAAACTTGTGATCTTCCTGCCTCAGCCTTCTGAGTCCCTGGGAAATAGGTGTACACCACAGGCACCAGCTCCTAGATTATTTACTTTATTTTATTTATGTATTTATTTATTTTTGTGGTACTGGGGAGTTGGGAACCCAGGGCCTCTTGCATGCTTTTTGCAAGCACTCAGCCACTGAGCCACACCCACAATCCATTTTTTACTTTGTACTTTGAGGCAGGGTCTCACAAAATTACTCAGACTGCCTCTGGCCTTGAACTTGCAATCCTCCTGCCCTGCCTCCTGTATCACTAGGATTAAATGTGCCTGCCACCACGCCTGGTTTCTTAGATTATTTTTAATACATAATACAATGTAACTGCTGTATAAGTAGTTATACTATGTTACTTCAGCCAGGGAATAATAACAAGGAAAAAGGTGTCTGAATATGGTTAATATGGAGGCAATTACTTTCCCAAATATTTTTGAGCCATGATTGGTTGAATCAGTAGATATGGATGACATGAACTGGGTGGCCCATGCCTATAATCCCAGGTAGAGCCAGGAAGAGTTCAAGGCCAACCTGGACTACACAGCAAGACCCTGTCTCAAAAAAAAAAAAAAAAAAAAAAAAAAAAAAAAAAAAAAAAAAAAAAAAAAAAAAAAAAAAAAAAAAAAAAAGAAAGAAAGAAAGAAAAAAGAAAAGAAAAGAAAAAAAATTGAATGAGTCATTTCATTGTATTAAGGAAATAATTGACATTTGTTATCAGTGATAAAATGTGAACTCTTAAGAGAAAGTAGAATTTTGGAAAACTTATTTCCATGCTGTGTTTAAGAGCACCTTCTTGTTCTCTTAACAACTCTTTTGATACACAAAAACTAGACAAGTATTCTACCACCCGGCTGCACCCCCAGCCCCATTTTTATTTTTTATCGTATTTATTTATTTATTTATTTATTTCGGGGGGTACGAGTATTGTCAGGAAGCTGCTGGTCAACAGGTATGAAGCTGGAGGCCGACTGCTAAACCTAAAAACCTGACACTTAGAGAATATAGAATCTAGAACAAGTTTATTAAAGATTAGTACACTTCTAAGGAATAATTAAAGAAAACTGAGGCTCTTAGAGAAACTTAGGTAAACCTGGAAAAGAACTTGGAGACACTGCTGTTCTGTGGGTGAATCAGATGTTTCCATTCCCAAGGAAAGGTAAAGAAGCTGGAGAACAGGAGAGTGAAGCAGGATTTTAGAAAGGAAAGTGCCCCGGAGAGACAGAGAAGACGGTGGCCCCAAGAGAAGAGCGAGAGACGCACACGCGGTTACTGAAGAGGGAAGAGTAGCAGAAAGGAAGAGAGAAAGAGCTTGTGGAAGAAGAGAGGAAAAATGTGGGTGCGCGTTCCCTCTAGTTTTATTCAAACTAGGACACGCTCAGTGTGACATCAGTATAACATCAGGTCTGGGCACCTCATGTGACTGTGGGCCTAGGATCTTTGTTTTGTAAATGGCTCGAGGGCTTGGGTGGGGTGTGAGACCCACTTGAAAATGTCCTCAGAGATGCACATGGTTTCTTCATCATGACAGAGCGGCAGGAGCCATGTTCAGTCCCCTTGTCCTCCGTTATGCCTGCTAATGCCTAAGCTGGCCACCTAATACCAGGAGGTTGAACAGGGCCCCACACATGCTAGGCAAATGGTCTGCCACTGAGCCACCCTCTACCCCCCTTTTTATTTTTGTTTGGAGACAGGCTCTCAGTAAATTGCACAGACTGCCTTGAACTCGAAATCCTCCTGCCTCAGCCTTTCACATCATTGGAAGTACAGGCATTTGCTGCTGTACCAGCTCCGAGATGTTTTCTAAATAGCAGCCTAATAGTCCGGCCCATCCCTCTCCCTGGAGCAGGGGTCTGGAATCAGGCAAGCCTGATTCATATCCGGTCTCTACCTCTTAATAAGCTGTGTAACTTTCAGCAAGTAATTTAAACTTAGACTTTAGTTTTCATGGGAAGTGGCCAGGTATTGAACAGAGTTGGTTACATAGCTGAATCTCAATTTCTAATTAATAATTGATTAATTTAGAGGTGCTACATCAACTGAAACAGTGGATCATTAACTCCAGAACAGTCTTATTTATTCCTTAAAGTCTCCTCAAACCCTGGGATAGGCCACATTTTATGAATCCACAGTTTTATTGTATATGACTAAGAACAATAAACCTATCTCAAAACGAAGCCCTGTGGTAGCTGAAAATGAAAGTCAAGAGCGACTGCATCAGAGTGGTAGCTGAGCCACCTGCTCAGCACCCTTATCAGTAGAGCTGAGTGGTGAAGAGAGGACTCCACCCTTGTCCTAGCTGATAGTCTTGGGAGACAGTTGCTTCACTTCTGTTTTTTGCTTCTGCTTTTTTTGTGGCACTGGGGATTGAGCCCACAGTCTTATATACGCAATGCAAGCCCCCTACCGCTGAGCTACATTATATGGGAGTTGCTTACCTTCCTCCAGGGCTCACTTTATCATCTATAGAATGGGTAGAGTGATAGTTGAGTACCAGCCTCATGGGAGTTGTGAGAGTTAAATGGGAACTTCACTGAGGGAGGACTTGACAAGTGATCATCGTTCAGTCACAACCACTAATCTCATTTCTTGTGTGGTGGTGTGACGTTAGACCACTGAGATTTGCACCTGTGAGGCAGCGCACTTGGATATCAAAGCAGGGAACCCCAAAGGGGACCACTGAAATTCATGAGGAATGGTGGAAGATGAAACACTCCTAGAATCAGTTTGTCCACTGAGATGCAGGTGGCTGTTGCACAACCAGCTTTGGTGGGTATGGGTACATGTGGCGTGTGCACTGACTTGTAGAATTTGATGATCTATTTCTTTCTTTCTTCCTTCTTTTCTTTTTTTCTTTCTGTCTTCCTTTTTCTTTTTTTGGCGGTACTGGGGGTTGAACCTAGGGCCCCACACATACTTCCCAGGTGCTCCCCCTCTGAGCTGAATCTGCACCCCCAGCCCTTTTTTTATTTTGCATCTTGAGAGAGTTTCACAAAGTTACCCAGGCTGCCTCTGGCCTCAAACTTGTGATCCTTCCGGCTCTGCCTCCCAAGTTGCTAGGATTGCACCTCATGTTCAGTCCCATTTTCTGATTTCCATGATACAAATACTTCCACCACAGCCAATTTCAAATCCCCAACACAACGTCACTGAACCCAGAATTGTATGTTATTTGCACCATATGGGTCTGAACACATGCAAATATCCACAAGTACACAAATACTAGTTAAATGTGGTAAAATAGTTAGGAAATGATGGATTTTGAGTCACCTAATATAATTTA
Organism: Pedetes capensis; assembly: GCA_007922755.1. NCBI lineage: Eukaryota > Metazoa > Chordata > Mammalia > Rodentia > Pedetidae > Pedetes > Pedetes capensis. Next base: position 58,213 of record VMDO01012324.1, on the reverse strand, counting down.
ACCAAGTTTATAAAATTTGTTTATTTATTTTTTGCAGTGCTTGGAGGTTAAGCCCAGGGCCTCACACATACTTTGCAAGTGCTCTACCACTCGTTGTACCCCCAGCCCATTTTTTATCTTGAGACAGAGTCTCACTAAATTACACAGACTGCCTCTGGCCTTGTACCTGCGATCCTCTGCCTTCACCTCCTGAGTGCTGGGATTATAGATGTGCACCAACATACCCAGGAATATAACCTAATTTTTAATAATGGCTATTGTCTCAGTCCATTTTCTGTTGCTATAACAAAATACCTGGAATGGGGTAATTTATAAAAGAAAAAAATAGAGGTTGATTCAGCCCATGGTTCTGGAGACTGGGAGGTCTAAGGTCAAGGGGTTGCCTGTGGTGAGAAAGAGCCATATTGCTGCAGCAGACCCTCTTCAGGGTCCTGAGGTAACCCAGGACATCACACAGTGAGAGGGCTGCATCCAAGGGACAGAGCCCAAGTGCCTTTTAGAAGAGATTCACTCTCCAGATAGCCCATCAATCCACTAATAGATTGACCCATTCATGAGGGCCCTGCCAACCACTTCTTTTTTCTTTTTTATTATTTACTTGGGTATTTACTGGTTTTTTTGAGACAGGGTTTCACTGTGTAGGCCCAGGCTGGACTTGAACTTGGGATCTTCCCACCTCAATCTCCCAAGTGCCAGGATTACAGGCAATGTGCCATCATACCCACCTTCCTTCCTTCCTTCTCTCCCTCCTTCCTTCCTTCTTTCTGTTTTTCTCTCTTTCTTTTTCTTTCTGAGACAGGGTCTTGTTATTTTGCCCAGGCTCACCTCAAAATCCTAGACCCAAGTGATCCTCCTGCCTCAGCATCGGGAGCAGCTTGATACACCACCACATCTGGCCCACATCTGGACTCTCAAAGGTCCCACCCAGACCCATCTCTTAATCCCTCATGGTGGGAATGAAATATCAATATGGGTGTCACCAGCTGTGAGGGCTGCTGCCAGCTCCTGCTGTCTTAACCTGAAGAGTTCTCCTTTCTTGGCACCTCCACTCAGGGGAAAGCAGTCCTTGGCTCAGTCACAAAAAAGAATTTTAGGGCAAGTCAGTAAGAGAGTGAAGCAGTTTGCAATTTGTTAGGTAAAGGAAAGGAGTGATAAACACTTCAGACACACATGGGGGAGAGACCTAGGAAAGAATCATATTACACGTCCAAGATAGGCACTCGGCTTCTCAAGAAGTAGAAGAGCATGGGTGCATGTCCCCTCTAGCTTTGTTTAACCTAGAGCATGTCCCAGGTGACTTCTGTACTGGGTGTCCCACTCTGGGAGCCTACCTTGATTTGGGCCTTACAAGTTCCACCTGGAAAGCACTTGGAGTCACACTGTTCAAAAGATAAACAATTTAATTCAAAGTTTAAACAAAGCAATGGGTGCCTCACCCACTCCCTCCATCACAAGGAACCTCCCCCTGTGCCTCAACATGAAGAAAACAAAAATCCTTACAACTGTGTCAGTACGCAACTTCATGATAAATGGAGAAAAGATGGAGGCTGTCCAACATTTTGCTTTATTTGTTTCTACAGTCAACACCCGTGGAAGCAGCAGTCAAGAAATCAAAAGGTGCATTGCATTGGGAAAAGCTGTGGCAAAAGACCTCTTTAAAGTGCTGAAAAGTAAAGATGTCACATTGAAGACGAAGGTGCACCTGACTCATACCATGGTATTTTTAGTCACATCATAGGGTTGTGAAAGCTGGACTTTGACTAAGAGACACAGGAGAAGAATTGAGGCTTTTGAATTATGGTGCTGGAGATGAATATCGAATATACCATGGACTGCCAAAAGAACCAACAGATCTGTCCTAGAAGAAGTGCAACTAGAGTGCTCCTTGGAAGCAAGGATGGCTAGACTGTATCTTACATATTTTGGATATATAGTCAGGAGGGACCAATCCCTAGAGAAAGACATCATGTTTGAGAGAGTGGTGGGTAAATGAAAAAAAGGAAGACCCTCAAGTAGATGGATTGACACAGTGTCTGCCAAGATAGGCTTGAACATAAAAGAGGTCATGTGCCTGGTACAGAATCAGAAGGATTTCGTTCTGTTGTACACAGGGTCACTATGGTCTGACCTGAATCCATGGTATCTAACAACAAACAACAATGTAAATGAGAGCAGGAGGCAGCTTTACAAGATCCATTGTTTTGGGGAGTGCCACTAAGACAGAAACATAGGTCATAATAGGTAATAGGTTAAAAGTAGAAGTTCTATTGTTAGGGTTTAAAGTAGAAACATTTTGGGATACGTTCTATTGGAGGAGCTTCCATTTTATAAAATGAGATTATAGCCGGGCGTGGTGGCACACGTCTGTAATCCCAGCGGCTTGGGAGGCAGAGGCAGGAGGATAGCAAGTTCGAGACCAGAGGCAGTCTGCGTAATTTAGCGAGACCCTGTCTCAAAAAGTAAAAAATGGGTTGGGGGTGCAGCTCAGTGGTCCAGCACTTGCAGAGCATGCAGGTGGGAGGCCCTGGGTCCAACCCTCAGTACCACCAAAAAATAAATAAATAAATAAATGATATTATAAGGTGGTCCAGGAGATGCACTATATATAGGTCTATAGCTAAGGAAAGAGTCACAAAGGAGCTGCACGGCCTGTCCAGACCGCAAACATGGCCCCCAATCCCATTTGTGAGGTTCTCAAAGCAGCACAGAATTAGAGAGGAAAGCAAGGTTAACCCCAAAGGTCACATACATTTTAACACCAAATCGTAACATTTCCATTTAAAATATTTCTTGAAGGTTGTGGTGGCTCGCATTTGTAATCCCACCTACTCAGGAGGCAGAGGCAGGAGGATTACAGGTTCAAGGCGAGAGGCAGCCTGTGTAACCTTAATGAGATTCTCTCTCAATTTAAAAAATAAAATGGGGCTATGGTACAGCTCAGTGGCAGAGCACTTGCAAAGTATGCGTGAGACCTTGGGTTCAGCCTCCTACTTCCCAGCACTGCAAAAAAATAATAAATTAAAAAATAAAATTAAAATATTTCTCAAAATAATGTCTCTAGGTGAAGCAGCGTGAGAAAACCGAAAGTACTTGGAGAGACTCAGGAGTTGGGTAAAATGTATTGCTATGGCAAGGTCAGCCCAGGGAAATGAGTCCTCTCAGGACTGACCCCCAACCCCAGATCTCCTGGTGTTATATAGTTTACAAGGTGGGGGTTGTCAGTTGCAACCACATGTGCACAGCCTGCCCGATCATCTGTAGGTGGGTTAAGCTTGTTACCATGGAAACAGGCAGGTAACATTTACATGATACAAGAAAGGGAGAAGTGGGTTGCAGGGAGGAGAGTACACACAATAGACTGAGTTTAGCTGCTGTAAGAAATCAGGAAGTGGCTTACAGAGTACATTCAACAGACTGCGTTTAGCAGTTGTAAGAAATCAGGAAGCGGCTTACAGGGTGGAGGCAGGCAGATAAGAGGCAAGAAGATGGGAGGTGACCTACAGGATGGAATATATAAGTTTTAAACAAGGAACATTAAGTTCTAGTGATTACATTTTTTTTTTTTTGGTACTGGGGGTTGAACCCCGCGTCTCGCACCTGCATGCTCTGCAAGTGCTGGACCACTGAGCTGCGCCCCCAGCCCATTCATTTACTTTTTGAGACAAGGTCTCTCTAAGTTTCTCAGACTGCCTCTGGTCTCGAACTTGAGATCCTCCTGCCTCTGCCTCCCGAGCCACTGGGATTACAGGCGTGCGCCACGGCACCGGGCTAGTGATTACATTTTAAGCAAACATTATAACATCTTAACTTTTGATTTAAATTTCCCTGCAACATAGGCAGGCAGCTTCCACAGCAGCTTTCTTGGTAGTTGTACTTAGTAGTTGTCTTTGATTTTTGGCCAGTGAGACTTAAACCAGATGGCAGGATGGGGGCTCTTTCCTTCTCATGGCCCCCAACTTTTCCTTTTCTGTCCTGCCTCATGTGGGTTGTGATGTGGAGGCATTGAAGCCATAGCAGCTGCGCCTAATGACTGGCTCTCAAACCTCCTGAAAATCTAACAATTGGCCCTCCCAAGCCCGTCCAAGTTGGCTCCAGCCACTGCTCCAACCACTGCAGGTCTTATTTTGGAGACTGTAATCATGAACTAATAACAGCCATGTGTCACTCAGGGCCTGGCGAAGGGACAAGTCCTAAGGGCACGTCCAATGAGCTTCTCAAGGGCTGGTGCCTATTCCTCTGGTAATTCTTCCCCCAGGACACTGCAGGGAAGGTGACTTTCTCATCCCTGGCTCCAAGTTTGTTAACATTCTGACCTGCCAGCCCCTCCCCCACTGTAGAGCAGACTATGTCAAGAATGTCCTGGACAAGCACCTAGAGCATGGTGAGCAGCCGCTTCTTGAATCCCCCCATCAGCTCGGATGGCTGGAAGGGGAGCAAGAGCCTCGGAATGGGCAGCCCACACCTCCTCTCAACCCTGTGACATCCGCCTTCTTGGGTTAGGAATGCCCTTGGCAGCTGGGGAGGTAGCCCCGTGGTACAGCACCTGCCTAGCATGTGCAAAGCCCTGGGTTCGACCCCAGCAAAAAAAAAAAAAAAAAAGGAATGCCCTTGGCGAATAGTCCATTACCCCATGGGGTTTCAAATCCTGGATCCGAACTATTTCCCAGTTCAGTCTCATTTCTCTCCGTTGTTCCTCTGCAAATAACAACAGAAACAGTCACAACGTTGACAACTAGACACCTGATCTAGAATGATCCCACTCAATCCTCATGACAATGCCATGAAGTAGGGGCTATTTTTATCCCAGCTCTGTGGATAAGAAATCCAGGGCTTAGAGTCCTGTCCTAACCTTCCTGCAATCTTAAGAAGGACCCCGAATTTAACTTGAAGAACACAAAAGCATGATTATCAGTGTTTTTATTTCTTCTCTCCTCTGTGTCCTTGGAGTGATAGCCCCAGTTCCAACACGATCATTTTGCCACTCACGTTTCTCAACATAGGGACAGCAGTAGAAGGCATAAGTCAGAAGAGATGGCTCAAAGAAAGGGTGTGCTGTGAGGAGGGATCATGGATGAGACCCTGGAGGCCACTCAGCCCTAAGGGCTCCTGAGAAAGGGAGCATGGAGAAGGTGCTGCCCCAGGAAGGGTGGGCTGCCCCAGGGGAGAGGCTGCCAGGGGAAGGCCCACTGCTGGGGAGATATGAAGCTGACCAATGCGCACAGAATGGGGTCCCCTCAACCTGGCAATGAAGAGGCTGTCCCTGACCTTAGCGGGGTCAAGGTCATTTCTTTGCCAGCAGGTGAGGAGGCCCATGGGGGTGTGGAGGAAAGGAGGGGAGGTGGGGCGGGGAGCAGCCAGTGGAGACCTCTCTGCCCAGGAGAAAGCAGGAGGGAGGTGCTAGAGGGCAGGCGGGCCTTTGGGGCTTGGGTTTGGCTTTTTATTTAGTTTTGTTTTTATTCAGTGGTTCTTCACACGCTGAACAAAGGAAGATGCAGAGCGGGGCTGAAGGCGCCAGTGAAGGCACGTGACGGTAAGAGGTGGCTGGGACTGGGGCGCGGATGCTGCCACACTGCCCTCACCTCCAGCAGCCTTGCCGCCCAGGGGCCTCCATGTTCTCCAAGCAAGAGGTGCAGGGTGAGGGGCTGAATCGCTAGGGCTGGGGCAGTGATGTGGTGTGGACGGCCAGGTGTGGCCAAAGGAGATCACCCTAGAAGCAGCTGGAGGAGGGAATGCGGGGGCTGGGGGCAGTGGGATGGCACCCCAGCAGCCATCTGCTTAGACTTCCTCCCCGGGCCAGTTCTGCCTGTGAGCCTTTTGGTCCTCACTCTCCTTGCAGCCTTTGCCACCAGGGGGTGACACGCTCCCTCCAGGTTGTAGGCAAAACTCCCCACAGCCCTCAAGGGAACCGCACACAAGTCTCTGGGGCTTCAGAGCTCACCCACCTAACGCCATTTAACACACCCCGCACGGAGAACGAGGGAGGCAGTCGATCTCAGCCTACAACAGAGCAGGACTTCCTGTTCCTGGGCAGTGATTGTTCCATGTCACAGGATGTGCCACAAGACCTCCTGAGACCTCTCGGGACTTGGTCACATAAAAGAATACGTCCTTCCAGGAGGAAAAAGGCCCTAGAATTAGCTGCCCCATATCCAGACAGCTCCAGGGAATCATGGCAAGCACCGGCCTTTTTCCTTTGAACCAGATCTGCCTCTTCAATAACAGAGCTGAGTTTTATCAGGAGACAAATAGGCGCGCATAGGCACCCACCTGGCGGCAGTCCCGCGATCAACTAGTCAGGTCTGCCAAGGACAAGGTGGGGCAGGTTAGGGCCTGGGTGATATTTGCCCAGGCCGGCAAGGCGTGGGGTGGGTGAGAGAAACAAGGATTAGCTTTGCAGATTGGAAAGAGTCTCCAGGAGGCTTCCTGGCTTTTTCAGTCTCTTTGCTAAGTAGTTTATAGGATTGTGGCTGCTGATTGAGAGCAGCTGTATCTGGGCTGGGTACAGAGCTCTTGAGCACTGGCCTAGTGTGCACGAGGCCCTGCGTTCAAGCCCCAACACAAGAGAAAGAGGAGACAGAGAGAAGGAGGGAGGTTGTTTGGATCTGTCCGGCAGAGTCAGAGAAACCGGCAACAGCAGCTTTCACACTTTACACACCCCTCCCCCAATCCAGGGCACAGCCAGCGGGCAGTGGCCAGGATTCTCAAGCAGCGCCTCTTGGCACTCAGACCTGCAAAGATGGGGGGCCAAGGGCCTTTGGAAAAAGCCTGGCAGGAGGAACACTGAGTTTGTCTGCCCGCCAGAGACAGGCACAAGATGTACCAAACACAGCCTGCTCCCACTCTGGGGTACAAAGGTACAGAGATCCCATGGGGTCTGGGGCTTACATAGGTAAGTGCACAGGGTAGGGGAGACCTTTCTCTTTTTTCTGTCTTTTCTTTCTTTCTTTCTTTCTTTCTTTTTTTTTTTTTGGCAGTACTGGGAGTTGAACCCAGAGCCTCGCGCCTGCATGCTTTGCAAGTGCTAGACCACTGAGCTGCACCCCATGCCCATTTTTTTTACTTCATGAGACAGGGTCTCGCTAAATTACGCAGCCTGCCTCTGCTCTCAAACTTGCAATCCTCCTGCTTCTGCCTCCCAAGTCGCTGGGATTACAGGAGTGCCCCACTGCACCCGGCTAGGGGAGACCTTTCTATGAAATAACGCAGAAGTGAGTATTAACCTTGGGAGGGCCTATGCAAGAGCAGAAGCTGAAACTTCAGAAAGGGATCCCCTGGAGAGGAAAATTAAAGGGGGTGAGAAGATAGAGCAAAAGGAAAGAGTCCTCTACATTGATAGGCGAATGTCAGGAAAGGCCTGTGAACTATGTTTTTTGTTTGTTTGTTTTGGTTTTTTTGGTGTGCCTCATACATGCTAAGCACACTCTCTACCACTGAGCTATACCCCTAGCACATGAGCTGACTTTTGAGCTGCAAATCAAAATACAAGCAGCAACTAACTATGGGACTATCTGTATGAAGAGCACTATGAGTATAAAAAAACAATGCATGCAAAGGCCCTGAGGCTGAACTAGGCTTTGAATGCCAGAACCCAGGGACAATCAGTATTCCTGGAATGTGGTGAGCTCAGAGGAATTTACAGGCCCCCCAGAAGTCATGGGAAGGACACCCTTATCCTAGGAAGCTACTGAAGGGTTTGTTTGTTTGTTTTTGCAGTACTTAGAGGTTGAGCCTAGAACCTTGCACATACTTCCAAGTGCTTTACCAGTGGGCTGTGCCCCTAGCCCCCTAATTTTTATTTTGTATTTTGAGTCAGGGTCTCACTAAATTATACAGGCTGCCTCTAGCAATAAACTCCAGATCCTCCTGCCTCCACCACCTGAGTTAGTAGGATTATAGACATGTGCTGTGGCCCCCAGCCAGTGAAGGCTTTTTTTTTTTTTTTTTTTTTGGTGGTACTGGGGGTTGGACCCAGGGCCTCGCACTTGCATGCTCTGCAAGCGCTGGACCACTGAGCTACGCCCTCAGCCCATTTTTTTTACTTTTTTTTTTTTTTTTTTGAGACAGGGTCTCACTAAATTACGCAGACTGCCTCTGGTCTCAAACTTGCGATCCTCCTGCCTCCACCTCCCAAACCACTGGGATTACAGGTGTGTGCCACCGTGCCCGACCAGTGAAGGCTTTTTAAAGAGGCTAAGTATGACTTTGACATAGTGATTTATTATAAGAAATACTATATATATTTGGGCTTCCTCCCTGCTTCCTGGCACACAACTTTTAAAACACTTAGAATCCTCAGAGTGATAACTGCATTTTTACACTAGTGAGGTCACTGACGGCTGGGGGATCCTGGGCAGCCACAGGATGGGGTCTGGCGGCTCCCTGGAGGACTGGCCTGGTGATTAGAAGATTTGAACTTCCATCCCCCTGCCAGTCCACAGGGGGACTAACGGTTCTGTGGCTCAGCTGTGGCCAATGGTGTGATCAGTCATGCCTAGGCAATGAACCCTTCAGGAAGACCTGCGAGGACAGGGTTCAGGGAGAGCCCCAGGCTGGTAAACAAGAGCATGGCCAGGGGCTGGGAGCAGGGCGCAGCCTCACCCCGAGGTCACGGGAGTTCCGGAACTCAGGACCATTCTCAACCTTGCCCTGTGTATCTCCTGGTAGATGGTGTCAGAGTGGATTATAGTGCATCCCCTGGTGTCTGCTGGAGAACTACTGGTGTGGGGGACCCCCATCTGGTGTCGGGGTGTTGTGTTGAGACTATGTAAGAGATGGGGGAAGTTGGTTTCTGTGTCAGTGTGAATGAGTTTCCTGGCTGCACAGGCCCTTGTGGACCTCCAAAGAGGGTAGCAGCTGGTGTAAGAGGGCCAGGGTCCTGCTCAGGCTGGTGCGCAGGACAGAGCCTCTGGTGAGGACTGTGGCTCCTCCTCTGGTTATGCCCCGTACCGGTGACCCAGCGAAGGATTTGGGGAACAAGGAAGCTAATGCCTATTTGCAGGGCTGGACTTCTTGGGTCTGGACAGCTTTGAAAGTCCTGGCTCAGCCTGAAGCAGTGGGGCACACTTGCACTGCTAGTGATAGGGAGGTGGAGGCAGGGAGATCACAACTTTGAGGCCGGCGTGGGCCATCTAGTAAGACTCTGACTTAAAAAACCAACTAACCGCCGGGCGCAGTGGCACACGCCTGTAATCCCAGCGGCTAGGGAGGCGGAGGCAGTAGGATCGCAAGTTCGAGACCAGAGGCAGTCTGTGTAATTTAGTGTGATCCTGTCTCAAAAAGTAAACAAATGGGCTGAGAGTGCAGCTCAGTGGTCCAGTACTTGCAAAGCATGCAGGATCGAGACTCTGGGTTCAACCCCCAGTGCCACAAAAAAAAAAAAAAAAAGCAAAAAAAAGCAAAAACAAAAACAAAAACAAAACCTACCCAAAACAACAACAACACACATGCGTGCATACATACAAACACACCGAAGTCCCAGGTGGAAACCCATGGGAGAGACACCATCAGAGTGGCCCAGGCCATCCCCAAGGACCCCAGGATCGAGCACCCTTGTTTCCAGCACACCTGGCCAGACATGTGGGAGGAAAGGAAGGTGAGGCATCCAAGCAGCCGCTGTGTCCTGTAGCCCAATGGCCTGCTCCCTCCTCCGCACTCCCGGACCCACCTCCAACAGGAAACTTGTGGCCCTGGGAGGGAAGAGCAAGGAGGAAGGGATTGCTGGAGCCACCTAATGAATAAGCCTGCTTTGTGGAGGGGGGAAGGAACTTTCTAGAAAGGAAACATGGAGTGGTCAGAGCAGCTCCAAGCCAGGGAAGAAAGTGGAGGAGCTGGGGCCTGTGGATGAGCAGCAGGTGCAGGTTGAGCATTGTTTCCCCAGGCGAGAGAGGAAGCTATGGCCTCCCTCCAGCCTCCCACCAGCCTCCCCAGCCTCCCCTGCCTCCCCTGAGCAGCTCAGGGTTCCCTGTAGAGTCTGAAGTTGAAGGCAAGACACCAATCAACACGTAGCCGGTTGCCCTTACAGCTTTAGGACATGCGACTGGGAGGGCTCTGGAAGGTGTGGCTGGGTCACCCGCTGGTCGAATCAGGTTTCAGCGCTGAGTTGAGAAAGCAGTTCCCGGCAGGGCCAGAGCCATTCTCAGGAGTCCCTGCTGCACAGGGCACAGTTCAGGGGAGGGAAGCCCGGAGAGACAGAGTTGATAAACTAAGAAGGGGCGGAGACTCGATCAGCCCAGACACTATTATAGGGATCAGTGAGCCTAGGAGGGGAGAACGACCATGGGGGATGTGCTAGGCATCCCCAGCCTTAAGTCACCGTCAGCCATCAAACAAAATACCATGGATGTCTTTGGCCCCCCGGGGCTCTCCCACGAGTGACAGCTACAGTCCACAGGTGGCTGAGACCCTGCTCCCGATCAACTAGAAAACTAGGTGAATGGCCTGGCGTGATGGTGCATGCACGCCTGTAATCCCAGTGGCTTGGGAGGCAGAGGCAGGAGGATCGCAAGTTCGAGGCCAGAGGTAGTCTGCATAATTTAGCGAGACCCTGTCTCAAAAGGCTAAAATGGGCTGGGGGTGCAGCTCAGTGGTCCAGCATTTGCAGAGCATGCAAGTGCAAGGCCCTGGGTTCAACCCCCAGTACCACAAAAAAAAAAAAAAAAAAAAAAAAAAAAAAAAAAAAAAAAAAAAAAAAAAAAAAAAAAAAAAAAAAAAAAAAAAGGAAGAAGAAAGAAAAAAGAAAGAAAGAAAAAAGAAAACTAAGTGAACAAAGCTATCTCCAGAGAGTTATGGCAGTGGCGATTGGGATGAGCCATCAGTGGGAGGAGACCGAAGGATTAGGGTGGTTTTATTTTCACTTTACTGGGGGTGTAACTGACAAATAAAATTGCATTTAGATAAAGTATACCATGGACCTGGGGACTTAGCTCAGTGGTACAGCACCTGCCAACCTTCCAGCCCATGCCTACTTCCTGGCACCTCCCCCTGCTCTGGGCCCATCTTGCACCCAGTCAGTTGCTCTTCTGCAAGTTCTCATATGAACTACAGCTTTTGCTGAAAGCTCTGGCAACAGAGGGCTATACCCAGGAGCAGAACAGACCCTTCCAAATGGAACATACAGATCCTGGCCTTAAAAGTCTTGTGGTAGGAAAACCTCAATGATGTTTTGGGCAGAAATAGAGAAATTCATCGTAAAATTCATATGAAATCTCAAGGGACCATAGCCTTGAGACTCCATGTGAATTTTATCCGCACAAACAGCCAAAACAATCTTAGAAAGAACAAGGTTGGGAGACTCTCACTTCCTGATTTCTAAATTTACTATGAAATGACGTTAAACAAAACAATGTGATACTGGCATAAAGATGCACCTATAAACCAGTGGAATAGAGAGTCTAGAAATAAACTCATATATTTGGTCAAATAATTTCCAGTAAGGGTGCTAAGACTCAATGGGCCAGTCTTTTCCACAAATAGTGGTAGAAAAATTGGATAGACACATACAAAAGTATAAAAATGGATCCCATCCATGCACCAGATATAAAACTGAACTCTAATATTTTGATGAAAGTAATGTCCTATTTCTTTTTTTTTCCCGTTCTCCCCCCCGCCCCAAGCACTGGGGGTCAGGAGGTTGAACCCAGGGCCTCAGCATGCTAGGCAGGTGCTCCATGGAGCCACATCCCAAGCCCCTCTTTTTTTTCTTTTGAGACATGGTCTTGCCTCTGGCCTCCTTGAACTTGAGATCCTCTTGCCTTCTGAGTCACTGGGATTACAGGCCTGTGCCACAGTGTCCAATGGTAATGTTCTATTTCTTAAAATGAGTTGTTGGTAAATGGATATTCTTTGCATTATTATCTATCATTCCTTAGCCCTTTTTTTCTTTATAAATGGTCTCTTTGGTTGACTTAATAATTAATTTTTACCAGTCAAGGCGAGTCCAGAAATGGAGAGAAATCTTTGGAACACCTGAGTGTTCCCTTCTGTGTTCCCTGTTTTTGTTTTTTTTTTATCTTGAGACAGGATCTTGATAAGTTACTCAGGCTGCCTCTGGCCTCAAACCTGTGATCCATCTGTCTCTGCCTCCCTCATCCCTGGGATTACAGGTGTGTGCCACTGTGCCTCGCTCCTTTACTTTCTTTTGAAAAGGAGACTCGTGATTACCTTTAGGGGCCACCTGAATGATCCAGAATAATCCCCCCACCTCACATTCTTCACTTAAGCACATCTGCAAAGTTCCTTTGGCCTTATAAGGCAACATCCACAGGTTCCAGAGACTGGAATCTGGACATCTTTGGAGTATTATTCAGCCTGCTGCTCCCAGGTTATTGGCCCTGCTTGGCACCAAGTGGAGCAGAGTTCATCCAAGAGCAGCCTGAAGCTGGTGATGGCACACGCCTGTAATCCCAGCACTGGGGAGGCTGACGCAGGAGGATCATGAGTCCAGGCCACTCTCGGGTACAGAGTGAGACCTTATCTCAAAAAAATAAAATATACAAAGAAAGTCCTGTGGTGTCCTTGCCCCTGGACTTTCTCACCTACCAGGCTCTGGCTATGCCATTTTCCTCCGATCTCTTCATTTCCCCGACCTTCCCTCTCACCTCTCATTGGGGTGCCTCACCCCTAAGCCCAGTTGGTATTTTCTGTACAGCTGTTTAGCTCCTTGGGTGTTTAATCATTTCCTTTCTGCCATGTCCTTGGCACTCCCCTTCCAGAGTGGCTGATCAAGATACTCACCCGAACAAACACTGTTCTCACCCGGCTAACCGCAGGGGAAGCCCGCCATCTGGTAAGCGAGCTGGGCTCCTGAGAAGCTGATTAGCATGAGGCCGCAGCCAGGACTCATCTCCTCCCTGCCAGATACCAGGCTAAAGAGAGCACTGGGCCCCCGGGGTGGGTTTGTCAGGGGAAAGGCTGGATGGACATCCTCGGGGCCGCCTGCCACCAGCCTGAGTGTCCGCGTCTCCAGACGACACAGATCAGCCTCAGAAGTGCAGGGCTAAGGACAAAACATAGTGACATGGCCAAGGGTGATCCCCACGCCCAGGTGGGTGGAGTGGGCAGGGAGCAGAGAGGCTTGGGGGGCAGGTGGGGTGGAGGTGGATGGTGACGGAAGACTAGACATCTGGGAAGCCCCCCCCCCCCCCCGAGCCCTGTGACAGTCCAGGGCACCCCTGGAGAGTTCATGACATACGGAAGCTCACAGAAAAGACCACATGTTCTCCCTCTGTGAATACCAGGGCTTCAAAGACACAAAATATTGGTTTGGCGTCAAGTGTAGGTTCAATAGGTTAAAATGTAGGGGGTTCTGTCTTGGTTCTGGTTGAAATCCAATGTGTAGATTGCAAGGCTTCAAACTGAGTCTGAACCTGAACCCCGAACCTATTCCAGTTAAGCACTTTTTTAAAATTTTTTTCTGAATGTGAACCTCAACCCAAACCAACTGAAAAATTGGGTTTGGTGTCAGCTTTTAATTTAATTAATTTATTTATTTATTTATTTTTTGTACATTAGCTATTTAAAATTGAAAAAAAAAAAAAAAAGCTAATCCAGCCCATACTTGTAATCCCAGTGAGTTGGGAGGTGGAGGCAGGGGGAATCACAGGTTCAATTGAGGCCAGCGGCAGCCTGTGTAATTTGGTGAGACCCTGACTGAAAAGAAAATATGGGCTGGGGGTGCAACCCAGTATAGAGCACTTGCAAAATATGTGTGAGGCCCCAAGTTTCACCCCCTAAGTACTGCAAAATTAACTAATTTTTTACAAACTAAATAAAAATTGAAAAAAAAATTTGTCTACATGTAGTTTAAAATTTTCAACCTGAACCCAAACCAAACCCAAGCCCTCTAGATTTTCATGCATTGAACCTGCACCCGAACCTGAACCCAATTTTCCCTGGGTTTGAAGCTAAGCTGAGTACTCATGCCAGGCCTGGAGAGCAACAGTACCTGGCTTCCAGGCACAGATGTGGAAGCCGAGGCAGAGCTGGGAAAGTGAGACACTTCAGAATCCAAACCACTGCTTGCTGAGCGCTCCCCAGGCCAGGCTGCGGCAGCGAACAGTTCCACCTGCCTGAGACCCGCCGGGAGTCCTGAGTGCTGCTGTCCGAGGCACGGGCGATGCCAGCCAAGTCAGTACTTTTAAGTAGTCTAGTAGCAAAGTTTTTCAAAAGTGAAAAAAGCAAAAACAAACAATGAGGTATACTCGTGTAATAATATATTCTATTTAACTCAGCTGCAAAATATTATCATTTCAGTATGTTATTGATATATTATCAAAATCAATATATTATTAATATAAGAAATCTTTAGTCAGTGATATATATAATTTTTGTATTAATCTTCAAAATCTAATGTGAATTCAGGCTTACAGTATGTCTCAGCTTGGACAAGCCCCATTTCAAGAACTGAATAGGCACTGGCATTTGACGGTAACCCTACAGTACAGGGCTGTCGAAGCCTCTAGAGATAGTAATCCATTTTGTCCTCACAAGAATGCATCTGCACTCTGTGTTTTATAGACAAGAACATGGAAACCCAAGGGACTTAAGCACTTTGCCCAGTGCCACCCAGAAAAGGGGGAGCTGAGCTAGGATCCGAACCACCGAGCTCAGTCACGTGTGGGCTGACTGGCAGGTCTTCAGCCGTCACCTTTGGGAACCTCATCCCCCCTAGGATTAGTATCAAGGCTGCTGGCCCTTGGCTGCTATGTGCGTTTTCCAGAGGAGGAACTGAGGGCACGAGAGAGTGAAGGACTGCACCCTTCGGAGGCTCATCTGGGATTTGATTGCTGTGGAGTGACCGCTTGGGAGACAGGAACCACGTGACCACATATCTTCAGTGAGGGCCACGGAGGGCAAGGATGTGCGTGGACACCTGTACTCCACACTCACAGAAGGTCACTTTGAAAAGTCCAAAAGAAAAATAACCGTGGGGCTTCAATCCATGGGAGAGGACTTTGTACTATTTTCCACACCATCATTTTACCATACTTAAGGTTTTATTGCTTTTTTTTGCGGTACTGGGGGTTGAACCCATGGCCTCGCGCCTACATGCTCTGCAAGTGCTGGACCACTGAGCTGCACCTCAGCCCCGTTTTTTTCTTACTTTTTGAGACAGGGTCTCGCTAAACTACGCAGACTGCCTCTGGTCTCAAACTTGCGATCCTCCCGCTTTCGCCTCCTGAGCCACTGGGATTACAGGCGTGCACCACCACGCCCAGCCATTGCTTTGTTTTTTGTTGTCGCTTGTTTGTTTGTTTGATTGATTGACAGGCTGTTACTATGAAGCTCAAGCTGGTGGCCTGGAACTTGATTTGTGGCTCAGGGTGGCCTTGAATTTGTGATCCTCCTGCCTCAGCCTTCCAAGGGCTGGGATTATAGGAGTACACCACCATGCCTGGCTTGCTCGCTTATTTACTTATTTACTTACTTACCTAATTAATTAATTTAGGGACAGAGTCTTGCTATGTAGCCTAGGCTTGCCTTGAATTCCTAAATCTCCTGCCTCAGGCTCTAGAGTGCTGGGATTACAGGTGAGCTATAGGGCACTACCTAAAGAGGCAGCTAGCCACAAGGCCTATCTGGCCCACTTGGAGGTCTGAGACTCATTCCCAGGACAGTAACCTCTGCCCTCCATCTGGGAACTTCTGGGTGTAGAGCTCAGCAAGATGGCGCTGGCATCCCCCTCCTCTCCTCAGACCCCTCTTGACACCTGACTGGTTATTTCCAAATTATCCAGAGGCCCCCCATTGGGCCGTTAGGGAACAAGTCCTGATTGGTTCTTTTTGGGACGCTTCATTTGCATCTCTTCCTTGATAGGCTAAGCCCCTATTACCTGACTTAGCATGGAAAGCTCTGATTGGTCAGGTTAGGGAATATAAGGATGATGCAAGGAGCATTCAGCATCCACACCACCGACGCAGAGTAAGAGAGCTATGATAAAGAGCAGTCTAACACCCAGAGAGTCGGAGTTGGCCTTTCGGATCTGAGGAGCTGCCATGGGCATAAATCTCTGAGCCTGCTTTTCTCAAGCCTTCTCAGAGTAGGTGGGCTTAAGCCTCTTCTCAGGCGGCGCGGCTCTCCAGCAGCCCTTATTGACTGGCTGGCAGGTCTTCAGCAGCTGGGTCCTGCTCTTTTCTTTTCTTTTCTTTTTTTTTTTTTTTTTTTTTTTTGTGGTACTAGGGGTTGAACCCAGGGCCTTGCATTTGCATGCTTTGCAAGTGCTGGACCACTGAGCTGCACCCCCAGCCCATTTTTAACTTTTTGAGACAGGGTCTCGCTGAATTACACACACTGCCTCTGGTTTCGAACTTGTGATCCTCCTGCCTCTGCCTCCTGAGCCACTGGGATTACAGGCGTGCGCCACCGCGCCCAACATGGGTCCTGCTCTTGACTGGAGGCCTATGGCCAGAGCGAGACCAGCAGCAGGCAATGCCCCACGGTGAGCCACCAAGCTTGGCCTTGTGCTCCATCATTTTAGATGTTTGCCTAATAGTCTATCAAACAAGGCACTGTAATTTATTTAAGCAGCCTCCTATTTTGGGATGATTTTTCACTAATATAAATAGTACCATAGTGAACATTCTTGTAAAGTGTTTTTCCTAATAACCCAAGGTACAGGTGAAAACCTTTGATTCTCTACTACTTACTTGTCAAAGAGTATAGAAGTGAGCCTACCTTTCCAAACCTCAAAGCTCTTCACTGCATACAAAAGTCCCTGAACTTGTCTACTTAAAATGCTAGTACAGGGCTGGAGGTGTAGCTTAGTGGTAGGGCACTAAGTCATTAGGTAGGGCCCAGCAGTCATTAAGGCCCTAGGTTTGATCCCCAACACCACAAGAACCAAACAAAGCTGGGTTTTTGTTGTTGTTTTTGTGGCACTTAGAAGTTGAACCCATGACCTTACACATTCTTTGCAAATGTTCTACCACTGAGCCACACCCCCAGACTGTGTTTTATTTTATTTCTTTTCTTTTTTTTTTTTTTTTTTTTTTGTGGTACTAGGGGTTGATCCCAGCGCCTCACGCCTGCATGCTTTGCAAGTGCTGGACCACTGAACTGCGCCCCCAGCCCATTTTTTTACTTTTTGAGACAGGGTCTCGCTAAGTTACACAGACTGCCTCTGGTCTTGAACTTGTGATCCTCCTGCCTCAGCCTCCCGAATTGCTGGGCTTACAGGCGTGCACCACCGCACCCGGCCCGTTTTTTATATTCTATGTTGAAAAATGATCTTGCTAAATCACACAGGCTGCTTCTGGCCTCAAACCTGCGATCCTCCTGCCTCTGCCTCCCAAGTCATTGGAATGACAGGCATGAGCCACTGCACCCTGCCATGGTTTTTGGTTTTTTGAATCAGGGGCTCCCTGCATAGCCCAGGCTGCCCTGGAAAAAGCTGGTATTTGTGCACATTTGCAATTTTATTTTTCTGTCACATTGGCGAGTTTTATCTGTGGCTGAACACTTGAGTCAATCTATATTTCTGTTTTCCGATAAGCTTCAGTTTAAGCGAAGACATTTCTGGGGCCACAGAGTGTGCTGGTGCCTCTTCGGTTGACACATTATGCCAGACATGTTTTTTTCTTCCAGTTCTCCCATCAGCTTCTGCCCACAGGAAAACTGTGCACTAAACTGCATGCAGCCTTCACCCTCCAGCATTGCAGAAATGTTTGTCAGTTCCTGGCTTTCCACTGGTACTTGTTGTGGTTCTAGAAGGTGAACCAGGACCTCACACATACTTTGCAAGCACTCTAGCACTGAGTTGCACCCCAAGTCCATTTTTTGCTTTTTATTTTCAGTTAAAATCTCGCTAAATTACGAAGGCTACCTCTGGCCTTGAAGTCCTCCTGCCTCAGCCTTCCCAGTTGCTGGGATTACAGGTATGTGCTGTTGTCCTAGACTTTGTTTTTTTTTTTTAAGTATATAAAGGAAAGTGAAAGTGTTCCTTCTGTCCTCCTTTCTACCTCCTCCTCCCCAAAGAACACCAAAATGAGGGACCGTTCCTGTGCTTGTACCAGCCGCTCCCAGGAACATCCTTGTCTCTGTCTCTGCACTGTTCTTGCTGGTGACCTGGAGAACAGTCCCTGGGTGCTGTGGCTGCTGATGGATTAAATCTTTGTGCATATTCATGATGATTCTGTAGTAGAATTGCTTTGTTAAAAGGTATAGGAATGCTGATAAGTAGACTTCAGATTTCAAAGGAAATTTTAAAAAGAAGGTGTGGAAAGATACAGGAGACCCCTTGGAATTGCTTCTGTAGGCCCTGAAATGTTGACTGTGCCTCAGTTTAGGGAACGGGACAGTAAGTTGCTTTCCTTCCTTCCTCTGCCCACCTAGATGGATGTGTGACCCCTTCCAGCCTGAGCTCATGTTACTCTTCATAATGGAGGAAATAAACAGCTGTCATAGAATACTGCTGGGGAGGACAATTAAGAAGAACTCTGGGTTCTGTTCAGAGTGAGAAAATGAAAGGAAAGGGCAAACTTGCCTCTAGGAGCTGAGGGGGCAACATTTGCCAAAGCCAGATGAAAGGTGGGACCCATTGGGCAGCGGGGCGTCAGCTTTTGGACCTGAGAGTGACATGGATGTGTGAGCTCCACCAGGAGGAACTGGGACCGAGCTAGTGAGCAGCTGCCTGGCCACCTGAGATCACTGTGGTCCCTGTGGCCTGGACTGACTGTGTCCCAGGTGACGGAGAAAGGGGGCCTGGCAGCTGCTAGTACTCTTGGGCAAATGATGATGGAAGATGAGGTGGAAGGGTGGACGGATTCAGAAAGCCATTCCGCCTTCAGAAAGGGAAGGCAGTGGAGCGGGAGATTAAAGCGTGACCCAGGAACTCCCAGAGGAAAATGTGACGATTCATGGGACCCAGAGGGACTCATCAGCCACAGGTCCAGACCAAGCTCGGCTTGTGATGTGAGGGTCAGAGATCTGGGCCAGCAGCCTTTCAGACAGACTGCGTGGCATTTTCCTGCAATAAATACGGAATAGTTGGTAGAGCGCTGCTCTGTGCTCTCTGAGGCCCTGGGTTTGATCCCCAGCAGTGCAAAAATGGGAGAAGGATGTGGCAACCCACTCTGGAAGCAATCCTGAAAACAATCAGCTACTGAAAACCCTATGAATAGCAGAGAAGCACTGACATAGTGCCGGGCACCGCACAGCCTCAGGAAGTGTTTCATTCTGTTGTACACAGGGTCGCTATGAGTTGGACTCAACAGCACCTAACAGGAACAGGTACTAGGACAATCAGGTCAGGTGATAGCAGGTGAATTGTGAGAGCCCCCATATCAGTGGACTGAGTCAGGTTTTTGTTGAAAGGCTCAGTCCTGTTCTTTGTAAATATGGGTTTTTTTGGTTTTGGGGTTTTTTTGTTTGTTTGTTTGTTTGCAGTACTGGGGGTTGAACCCAGGGCCTCGCGCATGCATGCTTTGCAAGTGCTGGACCACTGAGCTGCATCCCCAGTCCATTTTTTTACTTTTTGAGACAGGGTCTTGCTGAGTTATGCAGACTGCCTCTGGTCTCGAACTTGCGATCCTCCTGCCTCTGCCTCCCAAACCACTGGGATTACAGGCTGTGCCACTGCGCCCGGCTTAAATATAGGGTCTTGATATGTTGGCCAGGCTGCCCACAAACTCCTGGGCTTAAGCAATCCTTCTGCCTCACCTCCTGAATACCTGGAACTAGCCAGCCACCAGGTCTGACTAGAAATTCACATTTATTTACTTATTTATTTTATTTTATTTTATTTTTATTTATTTTTTTTTTTTGCATGTTCTGGAGGGTGAACCCAGGGCCTCTCACATCCTCTGCAAGTGCTCTACTGTGAGGCTACACCCCAACCCAATTTTTATTGTTTAAGTTTTGAAATAGGGTCCACATTTTTAATCAGTTGCCGGGGGTTGGGGTTACAGTGGAAACCAAGAAAGGAATGCCCCAGTCCCCATGGAATTTATAAAATGGTGTAGTCCATTGTTATTAGGAAAAGTTGGTTTTGTTTTAAGGAAGTGCAACTGTTTCTTTTACCTCAGGGGCAGAGGTATATGTAACTGTCAGTTAGTAGTGGTTTCAGTGACTTTGCTGTCTCCCTCCCAGGGGAGAGGGGGGTTTGTAAACCTCCACACGAGGGGAGCCCGCAGTGGTCCATGCAGAGATGACACAAGCGCCTCCCCCAGGCCCTGCCTGATCTGAGGTCACTCACTCACTGCAGATGTCATGGCCTCCTTCCTAAAAGAGCCAGGATTCCACCCTCTCCCCACCCCAATCTCCACCTGTGGGTCTCTTTTCTTCTGATTTTTTTTTTTTTTTTCACAGTGCTGGGGATGCAACTCAGGGCCTCGGGCCTGCTAGGCAGGTGTCCTGCCACTGAGCTTTTCTTACAGCAGGTGCTTCAGGGGAAGTTGACCTCCACACCTGAGAAGTGACCCTAATTGTCCGAAAGGTTAAGTAAATTGTTATTGTTAGGTGCCATCCAGTCGGTATCCAACTCATAGAGACCCTACATACAACAGGGGAAACACTATTGTCAGTGCTTCTCTGCTGTTCATAGGATTTTCAATGGCAGATTGATTTTTGGGAGTGGGTTGTCAGGTCTGTCTCCCAAGCCTACAGCACCTAGTGTTCCCAGGCGGCCTCCCATCCAAAGACTAACCAGGCCTGACCCTGCTTAGCTTCCGAGATCTGATGGGATCGAATGCCACAGGGCTACGGCTGCAGGCCTAAGCTAAGTTAGAAATGTTTTTTATTAGTAGATAACAAGACCCCCCCACACACATACACACCAACAATGGCTGAAAAGTAAAGGCATTTTCTGATCTTAGTACAAAAGTCTGGAGGTAGATTGTTCCTGGCATCTGTTTGGTGGCTGCAAAAATACTAGGATCAGCATTTCCGTGACTCTTAGTTACTCCGTGATGGTGTCAAGAAAGCTGCCACTCCAGCTACTCTGTCCACATTAAGGCAGAAAGGAAGGAACTATGCCAGTAGCATCTGTCCCTTTTCTGGAACAAAGCCAAAAGCTTTCCTAGAAATCCCACAGCACTCTTTCAGTAGTTTTTTTCAGTAGTACTGGAGGTTGAAACTAGGGCCTCACCCATGCTAGGCAAGTGCTCTGCCACTGGGCTGGATCCTAAGCCTTTTTATTTTTTATTTTTTATTTTGAGACAGGGTCTTACTAAGTTGTGCAGGCTGCCTCTGCCCTCAAACTTGAGATCCTCCTGCCTCTGCCTCCCGAGTTGCTGGTATTACAGGCATGTGCTACCATGTCTGGCACCCATGGCACTCTTCTGGTTACATGTCATTGGACAGAACTGTTACATGACCTTTCCTGGCTGCAAGGTAGGGGCTGGGGTTTAGTTCAGTTGCTAGAGAGCTGCTCTGTGCTCTCTGAGGCCCTGGGTTCAGTCCCCAGCACTGCAAAACTGGAAGAAGAATCTGGCAGCCCACTCCCCAAAACAATCAGCTATTGAAAATCCTATGAATAGCAGAGAGGTACTGACATAGTGCCAGGTGGGCATGGCACAGATTTGCTATGAGTCAGACCCGACTCAACAGCACCTAACAACAACAGCTGCAGGATAGGCTGGGAAAGTATGTTTTGAGCTCTTCTTGTCTCTAAAGAAGAAAAAAAAAAAAAAAAAAAGGGCAAATGGGACTGGGGACTGGAACCAGGTTAGCTACAAACAGCAAGAAATCCTCTGAATTTCTGGACATCCCACTGCCTGTGTTACCAGAGACTGATCAGGTCCTTAGAATTTCATGGACCACAGAAGCAAGCAGAAATGAAAGCAACGGTTTGTTTGGGAAGATACAAGAGTGAAGGTGGAAGGATAGAGAAAGCAGTGTCCCTAGTGACAGAGGGGGTCATGAATGGCATGCAGAAAAAGGGCAGCTGTCTAGAGGTTTTTATAATTCCTAGTCCACACTGACAGTCACTGATAGGATCTCTCCAAGACTCACAAGGATTGCATCTCTTGAATCTAGCTATTTTGAATTATTTGGTTGGTTTAAACCTTAACTGCCTGCTTTCTTATTGATTGACTTTACAGTACCTGTTTTCTTATTGATTGATTTTATGTTGCCTGGTTTCTTATGGTTGACCTTATGTTGCTTAGTTTCTAATTGGTTGACTTTACGTTGCCTGGTTTCTTATGGTTGAAGGTACATTTCCTGGTTTCTTATTGGTTGACTTTACATTGCCTGGTTTATTATTGGTTGACTTTACATTGCCTGGTTTCTTATTGGTTGACTTTACATTGCCTGGTTTCTTATTGGTTGACTTTACATTGCCTGGTTTCTTATTGGTTGACTTTACATTGCCTGGTTTCTTATTGATTGGGTTTCCCTCTTTTGTTGATTGTTGGCTTTCTGTTGGCACAGGTGGGCTCCTCCTTTGCCTAATTCCTTAGGGGGTCCTGCTTCCTGGTGTGTCCTGCCTTAGGGAACCTCGCCCTCTCTGCTAGTGACCAATCAGGTTTCACATCCAGGCCCCATTCTCCTGTTCCTACCTGAAACTTCTGACTCCTACCACCCGGAACAGCTGCTGCCACCTTGGTTATAGCCAGAACATGAAGCAAGGACTAAAAGGGCCGGAGTAGAGAGGCGGGAGCTCTGTATACAAGACCAACAACTCAAATAGAAAGTGGGGAAAAAATATGAAAACAGAATTCACCCAGAGATGGGTGCCATCGTGTGTGCCTGTAACCCCAGCGACTTGGGAAGTTGAGGCAGGGGGATTGCAAATTTGAGTCCACAGGCAGCCTGCGCAACTTAGCGAGACCCTGTCTCAAAATAAATAAAAAAGGGGCTGGGGGTGCAGCCCAGGGGCAGCATGTAAGAGGCCCTGGGTTCAACACACGTCAGTGCTGAAAGGAAAAAAATTCACAGAGAAGGAGAAACAGCCTGTAAGCATGGAAAAAAAAAAAAAGCTCAACCTCCCTCATAATAAGAGAAGTTAAAACAGAAATAACACTGTGATACTACTTTTCATCTATTGGACTGGCAAAACTCCAAATATTTAATAACACATTCTGTTGGTAAACCTATGGGGCAGGAGGCACCCTCAGGCTTAAAGGGCAAAAGGTTGCAACCCCACCAATTGAACCTGAAACCAGCCCTCCCGTGGAACTTCCTACTAAATGACACAATGTCCTTATTGATTAAGCAAGTTTGAGTAGAGTTTCTGTTACCTAGAACCCAAAATAACCAAATGATACTCCTACCCCGCACCCTGAACTCAGGAGCAAAGTTGTTCTGTCCAGAAGCCAGAATATGGAGTCTAAACGGGTCATCCAGTGACTAGCCAAATCCAAACAAGCTCAAGTCCAAAGACTGAGATCTTGGCAGAATTCTTCCCAGAGAATGGGCCCTGAGGCTTTTCAAAAGTAGTGGGTGGGCAGCTTGCCTAGGGTTAATCCTTATGTTCATGAGAAGAGGCTAGATCCTGAGTGGTTAAAAGTCCTAGGGGAATCCAGATGAAGTGACATTTTCCTGGAGTTGGAACTGGTGGAACTGGGCGTGGTAACCTGGCTGCCTTGGGCTCTGCACCTGATGTCTTCAGCTATTTATCCCATCTGATTGTCTTTGAGTTTCTTGGTTTTCTGTTTTTGTTTTCCTTTTTTTTTTTTTTTTTTTTTTTTTTGGTGCTTGAGGTTTGAAGCAAGAGTCTCAGTCATGCAGAGTGTGGAGTTTAGTTGAGTTTCTTTTTCACTGAAACACTTTTTAATTCCTAGGTATTTCTAAGGTATAAGGATTGCCCACCCCGGGCTCCATTTATCTTGTGAAAAGTTACTGGTGAACAAAGGTCAGGCCCAGTGGACTCCCGCAGGCCTCAGGCAACATTCCTCACTGATGACCTTCCTGGTCTGACATGAGGTTAAAAACTGTGGCCTCCTGCCCCCTGCCACGCTGCTTCAGTAGCACATTTCATCATCCGTACCTTGTCTACTCAACCCATGACTGGGACAACTCCTGGGGGGGTCACATTCAGTTAGAGTAGACAGCCGCATCTGTAGTTTGCGGCAGTCCCACGCATGTATGGGGCCTGCACCAGCCCTACCCACAGCTTTGCAGAGAGTGAGCAGTATGGCCCTGGAGTCTAAAGGCCCCTGGCTGTGGAGGCCCAAAGGCCGGGCTTCGCTCCCTCCCAAGATGGAGGCAGGCCAGTCAGGGCGAACTAGTAGGCCCTTGGCATGGTGTGCTGGCGACAGCTTCTCCAGTGTCCTGATGTAGCCTTACTTCCCGAGCGGCAGGAAGAGGTGCACACAGGGGCCAGGAAGACCTGGCATTGGTTTGTATTTGATCCTGTGTGACAGCCGTGTGGTGGGGGCAAGAGGTGAGGAGGACGTGGGGTCTCTACCTGCGCAGAACCAGGAGAGTCGGTGACAGGTGAGCCAGGGTGCCTTAGTGGGCACAAGGGCTACAACTCCAATGATGCGTAGCTGCTGGCCTCTCCTCGACATGCGTCCAGTCCCTGGAGGGCCCCTGTCCATGGGCCTGGAATTCTTCCAAACTCCCTTCACACCTGTTTCCTGCCATCAGCCTTGCTGCCACTCTGAGGACTGCTGTCAACTCCACCGAGTTTATGACACTCCGCCGTCCGATGTCCGGTTGTATGGGTTTGTAGGTGGGGTGGGGTGTGGAGGCTGTGTCAAAGGTGGATAGAGGCCTCCCCCTCCTCTTCTTCTTCCTCCATCCTCTTCTTCTTCCTCCCCTCTCCTCTTCCCCCTCCTCTTTCCCTTCCTCCTCTTCCTCCCCCTCCTCTTCCTTTTCTTCCTTCTCCTCCTCTTCCTCTTCCCCCTGCCTTTCTCCTCTTTCCTCCCCTCTACTCCTCACACCAATAACACCAGGCTAATGCAGGCATTACCTAACATAGACAAAAATGCTTGTAAATAAGTTAACCTTACAGACACTCAGAAGTTTGCTCCCAGTGCAAACAAATACTACACAGGCAGAAAGCTGAGTTTTCAAAGCTGAGGTATGTGTGGAGAGTGGATCCTTACAGTTCATTTGACAGACTAGGTATGTACTTGCCCTGATAGGGCCATTAGAATCATAAAAGTGGTGGAAGACAAGTTCCATAACCTTAGGAAAACTATTTACCTAGGGCTGGCACAGAGCTGGCAAATAACTCCCAAAAACAATTTTCAGACATCACATCCTTCTGACTTAGTAGATAAGGTTAAAAGAAATTGGTGTCAGAAAATTTTGTTTTGGTTTTGAAAAACCTAAAACACCTTTCCCCAAGATTTTACAATGAGATCTCTTGAGATACTAGCTTGTCTTTTTCTTTTTCCTTTTCTCCCCTTTTTTAATGGGGTACGGGGGTTTGAAGCTAAAGTCCCATGCCCCACGGACTCTGCCACAGAGCTGCACCTCCCGATGTCGACTCGCATAGCTTAAATACTCTATTTGTGTTCTGTTCTCAGCTTTCCAGAAAAGTATTTTCTTTAAAATACCAAGCAAAACAAATCCAGGTGCAACTTTTCCTGGTCCCTGGGAAGATCAAAGAGCTGGGCAGCTCTTGGCCACAAGGGGGCGAGGCCGCCCTTGTTCTGGGCTGAGGAACCAATTATGTGGCTCCAGCTGTGTCCGGCCTTGGCCAGGCCAAGCGGGGGTGGGGGGGGGGTGCGTGTGCGTGTGTGTGTGTGTGTGTGTGTGTGTGTGTGTGTGTGTGTGTCCCTGAAGCCAAGGTCCAAGGGTTCTGTGGACTCCAGCGCTCTTGTGTGTGTGTGCGCGTGTGTATGCCCCTAGTGTGTGTGTGTGTGCGTGCGTGCATGTGTGTATGCCCCTAGTGTGTGTGTGTGTGTGTGTGTGTGTGTGTGCGTGCGTGCGTGTGTATGCCCCTGAAGCCAAGGTCCAAGGGTTCTGTGGACATCAGCGCTCTTCCCCTGTTCCAGCAACTGGGCAGCGGGGCGTGTGCCCGGGGTGCAAGGCCACAGGCGGTCCAGGCGGGGCGGAGGTCACGTTAAATTGCACGTTGGGCAGGAGTGCTGTGCTGGCCGCCTCGCCCCGGAGCCAGGAGGGCGGGCGCGTCTGGGGCATGACCCTGCAAGGCGCGGGCGAGCCGGCCCGCGAGGCCCGGGCGTGGGTGTGGCAGCCATGACTGGCCAGCTGCTGCTGCCAGCGCTGCCAGGGCTGGGGTTTTGTGGGGGTGGGGGGGTCTAGGCAGAGCCCACACTTCTACGAGTATCTGGTTTATGACCCTCTCTAAAAGTAGTTCTTCTCCAGCCCGGCTGAGTGACCAGTTCGTCCCCAAAGGACTTGCACTAGCCAGCCTTGGTTCACTGATTTACACACACAGCAGACACTTCTGTGGCCGCCACTGCGGGCATAGGGGGCGTTGCTATAGAGCCCTGAACTCCAGGCTCCCTCCTCCCAATCATTATTCATGCTCTTCCCTGGGTGGAAAATTCTTGCTGTCCATTTGTGCCTGGCTGGATTTGACCATCCTTCCATGACCTTGGCACACACCACCAGCTCTAGGAAGTTCCTTCTGATTCTTCCAAAGATAGGAAAGGGGCCTTGTCCTTCTCCTCCGCTGTGGTCATGCCCTGAGTGACTAACACCATGCAGAAGTGGGACAAACAGGGGCTCAGTAAATATTTGTGGACTGAATGAATGAGGTGATCATGTCTGTTTCTGACGTCACAGCCCAGACTGCCCAAAACTTTCACTTGGCACACCATCCAGTCCTGCCCATGACATCTCTCCTACTGAACTGTTGTGTTTATTGCCACTCAAGGCCAGGTGGTTGGGTGAGCCAGGCTCTTGCCTTGCCAGGGCCAGGAAGGAATTTATTGCCTCATTCAGCCACACCATGGGCGGGCAGGAGGGAAGAGAGGGCCCGGAGAGCATAATGAGAGACACCTGCCTCGCCTATGGGCTTCTCTCCTTCATGTGGTCCCCATCTCCTGCTACTGCTAAAGGGCTTTCTCTCCCTGGAGAATGGCCTGTCAGCTGGCCACGAGTCCAGCTCAGCAATCAAAGAATAGAATGTTTTCCCCTCCAGCTTCAAATTCAAAATCCAGGTAAAAGCTCAGGCAGGCCTGGCTTTTCTGGCTCACTGGGGCCAGGGCTGGTGATGCAGGATAGTTGGCAGCCCTGACATGGATGCAGATTTGGACTAGATAGACAGCAGGCGCACTGCCCACGGCCATGGGGAGAAGCTGCCAGGGAGAGCTGGGCCCTCCTCGGATGTGTGTGCAAACAGGGGTGCTGGTCACATTTGCAGGGTCACACCCTCGGCCCTCTTCTGGGCTTAGGGAGTAGACATCCCGTGGTGGCTTTGCTGATAACAAGAACCTGATAAGTATTGGGTAATTTATAGGAAAGGGTGTTTTTTTGTTTTAGTTTTGTTTTTGTAGTGGTGGTTGGTTATTTGGCTGAAATCCCTGGTGGATCTTCCCTAGAATCTACATGAGCCCACAACCGCCCTGCTGGTTGTCTCGTCACAGCCACAGTGGTCTGGTCCTTGGTCTTGTCTCAGGATACGGAAGTAGAGAGAATCCCAGTAGCCAGGCGATGACTTCAGCTTTCACCTGGCTTTTTATCTCAAATGGGAAATTATTAAGATGGGCTTTTCTTTCTTTCTTTTCTTTTTTCTTTTTCTTTTTGCAGTTCTAGGGGTTGAACCCAGGGCCTCGCACATGCTTTACAAGTGCTGTACCCTGAGCTGCAACCCCAGCCCATTTTTCATTCTTTTATCTTGAGACAGGGTCCCACTAAATTACACAGGCTGCCTCTGGCCCCCAGCTTGTGATCCTTCTGCCTCCACCTCCCGAGTCACTGGGATTATGGACATGTGCCACCAGGCCCAGCTAACACTGGCCTCTCTATGTGCGTTTCTTTATTTATGTTGGTAGAAAGCAAGGAGTGTAATTTTGTAAAATTGCATCTTCTTAGTTGGTCTCAGGAGTGTGGCCCTCTCAAAACAAGAGGCACCAGAAGAGCAGCAGGCTTTCCACAGCTGTGTTAGGGAATATTATTATTATTATTATTATTATTATTATTATTATTATTTTGTGGTACTGAGGGTTGAACCCAGGGTCTCGCGCCTGCATGCTCTGCAAGTGCTGGACCACTGAACTGCACCCTCAACCCATTTTTTTTTTTACTTTTTGAGACAGGGTCTCACTAAATTAGGCAGACTGCCTCTGGTCTCGAACTTGCCATCCTCCCGCCTCCGCCTCCCGAGCCGCTGGGATTACAGGCGTGTGCCACCGCGCCCGGCTCTTGGGGAATATTATTATGCCTGTTTGCTTGATGAAGAAACTGAGGCTCAGGGCTGATGATGTGCTCAAGATCACAGGGCTATGGGAAGTGGGGAGGAGAACAGCAAGACATGTGTGGACCCAATACTAAATCATTTAATGTGTGTGGTTTTAGTGCTGGGAGTTGAACCCAACCTCTTGCCCATGCTAAGCACAGGCTCAACTTTTGGGCTACACTCCCAGCTCAATCATTTCCTCTCTATGGTGGTCTTCTGAGGTCAGAATCAGGGGAAACTTAAATGCCTTGCCCAAGATGACAGAGGCGAGCAGGGTCGGGATATGTGGCGTCTATAGTCTATACGGGATTTTCACTTCCTTACACGAGGTGACCTTGAACCGGCTGCTTTTTACCTCTGTGGGCCTCCACTTCCTAATCTGTAAAATGGGATGGTAATGGTATGTGACTGTCGGGTGTGTTGCTGGCACCTGGTAAGGGGCCTGCCACTGCTGTTATTGTTGTAATTGCAGCTGGAGACCTCCCTCCAGGTCACGAGTTGGCCACTCCCTGTTGCAGGAGAACCAGATCCCATGGGAGCCCCTTGCTGGCCCAGGTGCTCATGGGGCCCAGTGCAGGTGTCTGGGAAAGTTTGCAACAAGAATAAAGGGAACAAAGGCGCCAGGTGCCTGGTTGGTTGAGGCTTTGGCTGGCTGGAGGCCAGTTTCCTGCTCCGTCAGGTTGCTCCTGGCTGACTGGGCTCATGGGGGTGACCCCCTGCCTTCCCCCTGCCCTTGCCAGCTGAGTGGCTGCGGGACAGGACCCAGCCTGAACAAGGCGCTTCTTTCCCGGAGCCCAGTGCCAGGGTCTTAGAGGCTGAAACAGGAAGCCCTGGGGCACCAGGAAGGACCATTTCAGGTGCTCCTTCCACTCTGTGGCCTTGAGGACCCCCTTCCACCCCCCAAGAGATTAGCCCTAGGGGTCCAGACTAGGCCACTGTGGACGAATGAGACACCTAGGCTTGAATCCCAGCAGAAGAATGGGGTGGCAGGTGCCCCTGGGCAAGGCGAAGCTGGAGGTGCTGGGGGGTTGCTGTTGTTGTTGTTGTTGTCATAGCGACCCTCATAGGGTTTTCAATGGCTGACTGTCTCGGGATTGCCTTGGGAGTGGATTGCCAGGTCCTTCTCCCATTTTTGGGCTGCTGGGAATTGAACTCGGGACCTCAGAGACTGCAGCGCAGCGCTCTACCAACTGAGCTAAAGCCCAGCCCGGGGGGGGGGGGGTGTTGCTGGTTGGTACTTCATGCTCTTAGAATTCCCTGGTGTTTCTAACACAGTTGCAGGAGGGGGAACTTCAACCGCGGAAAGGGGGCAGGGTGACTTTGTGGGACACAAACCACCTTACATCTTACCTCTCCTTCAGCCTGCCACGAGCCCCGGCCCGCTCCCTGCCTGCCCTGCCCTGCCTGGGCTCCCCGCCACCAACCTGCTTTGTGCTGCTTGGACAGGAGTTTGTTCCTGCCTCAGGGCTTTTGCACCTACTGTCCCCTTGTCCTGG
Organism: Pedetes capensis; assembly: GCA_007922755.1. Lineage (NCBI taxonomy): Eukaryota > Metazoa > Chordata > Mammalia > Rodentia > Pedetidae > Pedetes > Pedetes capensis. Next base: position 28,465 of record VMDO01012324.1, on the reverse strand, counting down.
AACACTTAGTGCTCCAGGTCTTCACATGCTGTCCTTGTCATTCAGGTCTTGTTCTCAAGTGTTACCTCTTGGGAAAATCCTTTTCAGGTGGTCCCCTAAAGGATCCCCTGCCCTGTCCTTCTCCACCCTTGTCACCTCCTTATACTGCATTCAGAATTCAGCACGTTCTCTCTGAGGTTCTGGGCTGAGAGTGGGGTTTTTTTGTTTGTTTGTTTGCTTGTTTGTTTGTTTTTGGGGGTCTATGATACTTGGGAGTTGAACCAGGGCCCCACACATACTTTACAAGTGCTCTACCACTGAGCTGCACCCTCAGCCCATCAGGGTCTCACTAAATTATATAGGCTCCCTCTGGCCTCGAACCTGTAATCCTCCTGCCTCAGCCTCCTGAGTCACTGAGATTACAGGTATGAGCCACCTTTCCCAGCTCTCTGAAGTTCTATTTTCCCCTCTCCCCCGCCCTCTCATTTTCTCTGTCTCTCCCTCTCTCACTTACTCTCTTTCTCTTTCTCTCCCTCCCTCCCTCTTTCCCTTCTCTCCTCTCTCTCTCCCTCCCTCCCTCTCTTCCTTCTCTCCTCTCTCTCTCTCTCCCCGTCTCTCTCTCTCTCTCTCTCTGTCTCTCCCAGCAGTGATCAGGAATCTCCCCCAAGGCCTTCTGCATCCTTAGCCCACGCTCCCACTGAGCTGTATCCCCAGCCTGGTTGTCTCATTATTATTTCTAAGCTCCAAGAGGGCAGGGAATTGCCCTTTTCTCCTACCATCTCAGGGACCACAAGCAGGGCCTGGCACCATAGGCCCCCAGTGACTCCCATCTGGAGTCACTGTCTCCCTATCTACCCCAATCAGCCTCCCTGCTCCTGGAAGGGGCCTGGAGCTGTAACTAGGCAGCTTTGCAGGTATGAAATGTGGTAGATTTCCAAGCAGCCTGTGCACATGGATGGCGTCTCATTTGTGTCTCATCATGACCCCATAGGACAGGTAGGGCAGGACTGTAACCCTCATTTTATACACTGGGAGACTGAGCCACCCAGGAGCTTATAGAACTTGCTTTCGACCACACGCCTCGTTAGGTGCAGGACTGGGAACAGAGCTTGGGTCTTAGGAAGTGATTTCCAGGACCTCAAACCAAACCTTAAAAGAGAAAATTCACATATCAAACCTGTTTTTCCAATTTGCCATGTTGGGGACCTAACTATAGTTAAAATCACAGCATGAGGGGTAATAATCTGATCTCTAAGCTTTTTTTCTGATCTAAGATTTTTTTTTCCTAGTCCCTGTGGTTGAACTTAGGGCCTCGCACAGGCTTTGCAAACACTCTTATCACTGGGCTGCACCCCCAACCTATTTTTTATTTTTAATTTTTGGTCTGGGTCTTGTTAATTATGCAGGCTACCTCTGCCTCAAACTGGTGACCCTCCTGCCTCAGCCTCCTGAGTTGCTGGAATTACAGGCATGCACCATCACACCCAGCTTCTGATCTACACTTCTTTTTTTTGTGTGTGTGTGTGTGGTACTGGGGGTTGAACCCAGGGCCTCGCGTTTGCATGCTTTGCAAGTGCTGGACCACTAAGCTGCGCCCCAAGCCCATTTTTTTATTTTTTTACTTTTTGAGACGGGGTCTTGCTAAATTACGCAGACTGCCTCTGGTCTCGAACTTGCGATCCCCCTGCCTCTGCCTCCGGAGCCACTGGGATTACAGGCATGTGCCACCACACCCGGCGCTTGATCTGCATTTCTTTGAGGGCTCTAGCATACGGGCATCATTCAAGTATTCAGGGAGGGGTTGGTTCCAGGACCCCGGTGGATACCAAACTCCACAGACACTCAGTTCTTTTATATAAAATAACATAGTGTTTGCATATAACCTATGCATGTCCCCCTGTGTGCTTTGTGTGTGCGAATGCAGTTCTAGGTATTTAACCCAGGGCCTCATGCATGTCACGCAAATGCCCTACCACTGAGCCTTACTTCCAGGCCCTTTTTTATTTTTTATTTTATATTTTGAGACAGGGTCTCATTAAGTTGCACAGGCTGCCTCTCTCTCAAACTTGGATCCTCCCTCAGCCTCTCAAGTTGCTGATATCACAGGCATAGGCCACACAACCCAACTTCCTCCCGTATAATTTGTGCAGATGGTTTGTAATACTTGATAAGATGGAAATACTATGGCCGGGTGTGACGGCACACCCCTGTAATCCCAGAACTCAGGGGGCTGCAGCAGGAGAATCCCAAATTCAATGCCAGCCTGGGCCATATAGTGAGACCTTGTCTCAAAAAAAAAAAAAAAAAAAAGTGAATGCTATGTAAATAGTTCTGATACTGTATTGTTTATGGAATAACGACAAGAAAAAAGTCTGTACATGTTTAGTACAAACATGTCTGTCAAAGTCTAATCATGTTTTTGATCTGTGATTGGTTGAATCTGTGGATACAGACCCTGTAAATGTGAAAGGTCAACTACATATGTGTTAACTGTAAGTCTTATCCAGGGAACCCTTAAAATTCTCCTCCTCTTCCTGTACTGAGAAGTCCTAATTTCTTCCCTTTTCTTCTGCCATGGAAGCATAGCCATGTCTTGTACTTAGTATGTAGTACTGAGTTCTCCACCTAGTACTTCACACCCAGCTCGACATACATTCAACTGCACACGAGGTTCAGAGGTGAAGGGACTTGTCTACCCAGGAACATAGCAAGGACAGGCCTTGAACCCAGCCAGTCTGACTCCAAGCAGGATGGTCTTCTCACCGCGCCTATCTGCATGTGAATTCACTCAGCTGCACAGAAGATGGAGTTCTTCATGGCTAAATTGTTAAAATCATAATGCCATCTTTAGATGCCTTTATTACACTCATTAAAGGTTTATTCGGTCCTCGCTGTGGGCTTCTGCTAGATCTTGAGGCAGGAGAGGGAGGAGAACTAAAGGCTCCTGGTTGCACCCCTATGATGGAATACAGAGGAGCTCTGCTAAAGGAGGGCAAACAAGTACACATATTGGTACCTTTGTGAGTATGTGCTTGTGCTGTGCGCAGGCCTGCGTAGAGAGAGTTTGGAAGGATGTGCTCCAAAATGCCAATAATGGCATCTCTGGGCATGCCCTTGTGGAGGATTTCTCTCTGTCTCTCTCAGACAAAGTCCTGCTCTGTAGCCCAAGATGGCCTTGAACTCAAGATCCTCCTATCTCTTCCTCATGAGTGCTGAGATTACAGGCATGTGCTGCCATGCTCAATCCTCTCTTCTTTATGCTTTGTAGGTTTTGTCTGAAGTTTATTTTGTTTTACTTATTTGTTTATTTTTGCACTGCTGGAGATTGAACCCAGGGGCTCACACAAGCTAGTTCAGTGACCTACCCAAGCCACAACCTCAGCTCCTAAAATTATATTTCACAGTGAAAAAGATTTTCTTTTATTATCAGAAAAAATACCATAAAGCCATTTTGCTTTGAAAAAGAATTGTGGTGCTGCATATCCTAGTGCTATAATCCCAGCACTAGGGAGGCTGAGGCAGGAGGATCACAAGTTCAAGGCCAGCATGGGTTACACAGCAAGACCTGGTCTCAACCCACTCCTCCCATTTAAAAAAAAAAAAAAGTGGAAAAGAAAGTGAAAAAAGCCACTGAACAGAGAAAAACATGTGGGAAGAGACCCTCATACATGAGTGACTAATGTCAATCAAATAGCTCTGGAATAGATACAGGTAGAATTTGTGTCAACTGCTAATGGACCCTCTACTTGGGCAACATTCAAAATAGCAAGGTGACAGGAAATGAGGACCAAATGGCTATCTTCTGATGCTTGAGGTAAAAAATCTTAGTTCTCCAGGTGTCTCCTGAACAACTCTCATCTTTCTTAGGACCCAAGACGTGCATGTTACAAACCCTTCCCAAAGATTGTGTGGTGACTCTGGAAGAAACCCAAGAAGTGAAATGACTGGTTCGTGGCTAATGAGCGTGAGTCAGGCCTCCATCAGGGATCTGGAGTTTCCAGGCCGTTAACTTATCTGCCTGAACCTGTGAGTCAGGCCCAGTCAGCCCAGGGCAGTGCGGACCTGGGTGCTGGTCTTCACGCAAGCTCGGCAGAGGCTGTCAGTGGCCTTCTCATCCATGTATCCTGCCTGGGAGGGGGCGGACATGCTTGGCTTATCTGTCCACCCACAGGAGATGCGCACAGCCCTCCTGGGTGCTAAGACTGGGCTGTAAACTGCCAAATATGAACCCAAAAGAGAAAAAGAAATACCAAGACTGCCTTTCCTGTAAATGTCACAATGGTCTACCTGTCAGTTAGAGCATGTGTTTCATGAACAGCAACCAGAAGCACCTGCCTGTCTCTCAGTAGTGAGACAGGTGGGTTATAACACATTCTAATACAGTGTAGTACATCCAGAGACCGCATTGGTGTACCGCCATTAAAACGAATGAAAGGGCTGGGCACAGTGGCACACACCTGGAATCCCAGCAACTTGGAAGCCAGAGACATGAGGATCGCAAGTTCAAGACCAGAGCCAGTCTGAGTAACTTAGAGAGACCCTATCTCAAGATAAAAAATAAAAAAAAAAAATTAAAAATAACAACAACAACAAAAAAAAACGGTTGGAGCTGCAGCTTAGTGGGAGAGTGATAGAGCACTTGCCCCTAGGTTCCACCTCCCACCCCTACCCCCTAATATGAAGTGGCTGAGAGTATGCCTCAATAGTGGCCTTTGCCCTAGCATGTACAAGGCTCTGGATGAAATCCCTAGCACTGGAAATAAATAAATCAATCAAAGCAGGAGGTCGAGGTGCATGGCTGTAATCCCAGCACTTGGGAGGCTGAGGCAGTAAGATCATGAGTTCAAGGCCAGCTTGGGCTATATAGTGGCATACTGTCTCAAAAAAAAAAAAAAAAAAAAAAAAAAAAAAAAAAAAAAAAAAAAAAAAAAAAAAAAAAAAAAAAAAAAAAAAAAAAAAAAAAAAAAAAGGAAAATAAAAGTAGATTTACATAAAGTGGCATAGAAAATGATCAGTTTTAAGAGGGAAACTATATAACTCTGTGTACTATGCTCCCATTTGTAAGTTAAATGTAAATGGACACCTTTCTCATTGTAAAAGGATAAGACATACAGAAAAGTTTAGGATAAAACATGTAACTTTCCCAACACCATTTGCATCAGACAGACAGGAGAGGTCATGCAGTGGTAACAACATCTCTAAATAGCTCAGTGCCTTAAAGCAACCAGACTTAGTTCTTGCCAAATTCCTCCTTCCCACTGTGGCTTGCAGGGACTCAGCTCAGGGTCCTCCTGCCACCAGCATCTATGATGCCTTTGTCTCACAAAACCTTTAGCGTTCACACTGAAGGGGAGGAAAGCCTGAGATACAATTGGCTCTCAAATACCACCAATACAATGCCTCACATTTCATCATCCAAAGCAAGTCACAAGCTTACACCTAATTTCAAGGGAGGATTGGGGCTCAGAAATTGATAAACCCATAAACCAAATGTGGTGCTTTGATGTGTTGAGTGCTTGGAACTAAAGCAGCAACTTCAAAACTAAGGGTGCTCTGACTGTCTCCCCATCCCACTCCTTTCTGTTCCAAAGCTCAGGAAGGGACTTGCTCCAAAGTTCCCCTATCTACCCAAAATCCAACCGTCCAGAAGATTAACTCACAGGAAAGGAGAGCAAACTGGACCCCACACCCAGAGCCCAGATGAACTTTCACCCAGGCTATTGTCTGTTCTTGGTTTTCAATGGCAGATTGACTTTTAGGAGGGGGTTGCCAGGTCCTTCTCCCAAGCCTACAGCTTCTGGTGTTCCCAGGCGGTCTCCCATCCAGGTACTAACCAGGCCCGACCCTGCTTAGCTTCCGAGATCTGATGGGATCAGATGCCACAAGGCTACAGCTGCAGGCCATTGTCTGTTCTTGGAGCCCATTAATTGCCTCTAAAAATCATTCACTCTCTCTATAAATGAGCCTAGAAGAAGTGCAGACAGAGTGCTCCTTGGAAGCACGGATGGCTAAACTATGTCATGTATTTTGGTCATGTAGTCAAGAGGGACCAATCCCTGCAGGAGGACATCATGTTTGGGAGAGTGGCAGGTCAACAAAAAAAAAGCAAAACCCTAGATGGATTGACACAGTGTCTGCAACAACGGGCTGGCACGGAATCAGGGACTGTTTCCTTTGTTGTGCATAGGGTGACTATGAGTCGGATCCAACATGACAGCACCTAACAATGATGACAACTAAATGAGCCTATGGAGAGGGTGGATAAGCTTCTAAATCTCACTGTTACTCACTTGCCTGTGATGCCCCTATATACGTAAAAAACTTGTATGCCTTTTCCCCTGTTTATCTGTCTATTGTCAGTTTATTGCAACAGTTATCAAAACTGTAGAAGGCAGAGAGGACCCATTAATCCATCTTACCAGACATTAACATTTGCCCCAATAGTGTGAAAATATAACCCTGCCATGGACCCAGAAGACAGCTAGAAATATTACTGAGCCTGGATAAAGTCTATCTTACCCCCCCCCCAATTCCCCTGACCCTTCTCCCTGGAGGGGAGATAACAGGCTACTGCTGCAGCCTTCCAGGCTTTTGTGTTTACATAGATATATATAGTAGGTTTACAATAATTTAAGTATACAATACAAATTTTATAGTCGGGCATAAGTTTAAATCCAAAATAGATTACTTACCAGCTATTTCCCCTTAGACAAGATCTTGATCTTTCCAACATTTAGTATTCCTATCTGTCTAGTAGGCTCTCTTATCCCTAGTTTTGCATTCCATGGTTTTGGTTATGCATGGTCAACCACGGTCCAAAAAACTAAATGGAAAATTTCAGAAATAAACAATTCATCAGTATTGAATAATTTTTATTATGGCATATTGCTATGATTGTTCTATTTTGTTATTAATTATTGTTAACCTTTTACTGTTGCTAATTTATAAGTTAAACTCTATTATAGATATGTAGGCTGGGATTTAGCTCAGTTGGTAGAGCGCTGCGCTGCAGTGTCTGAGGTCCTGAGTTCAATTCCCAGCACCACAAAAATGGGAGAAGGGCCTGGCAATCTACTCCCAAGGCAATCCTGAAACACTCAGCCATTGAAAACCCTATGAGGGTAGCTATGAGTCGGATACAGACTCAACAGCACCTAACAACAGTAACAACAACAACAACTAGATATATATGCGTAGAAAAAAAAACCCTAATATCTATAGGACTCAAGACCACCATGGGTTCAGGCATCCACTGAGGATCTTAGAATGTAAGGGGATAGGGGGATACTGTACTTGCTTCCTGGATACACATGAGGATTAAATGTGATGGTAAATTTAGGTGCTGTGGCACATGACTGTAATCCTAGCAACTTGGAAAGCTGAGGCAGGAAAATCTCAAGTTCAAGGCCAGAGGCAGCCTGTGTAACTTAGGGAGACCCTGTCTCAAAATAGAAAAGGGGTTAAGGGTGCAGCTCGGTGACAGAGCACTTGCAAAATATGCTCAAAGCCATGGGTTCAGCCCCCTAGTACTGAAAAAAAAAAAGTGATGGTATAACGTGGCCCTTAATAAGCAGTTGCTTACAAGAGGTTATAATAGTACTGTCTAACTCTGAAATAAAGAGTGCTTGAGGAGGATTGTTTAGAGGCCTGGAAGGAGGGCAGACAAAGAAACAGGAAACAAAATAAACTCTGCCTGTCCTTCCATCGGGGTTTTCCTAGGTCAGCCTCTAGACCGTTTCTCTTGTACCCCATCGTCCATGTTGTGGTGTGCAGTGGACAAAAAGGACATCTTAATGGCCAGGTCGTATCTTAGTGGTCGGTCAGGTACAAAAATAACCTTCTCAAGGGGTGCAGTGGATCTCGCCTGTCATCCAGTGACGTGGGAGGCGGAGGCAGGTGGATCATAGGTTCGAGGCCAGATGCAGCCTGTATAACCTAGTGAGACCCTGTCTCAAGACAAAAAATAAGAAGAGGTGGGGGGCTGGGGTGCTGTTCAGTGGTAGAATGCTTGCAAAAGTGTGTGTGATGCCCTGGCTTCCGCCCCTTAGTACTGCAAAACAAAAACAAAAACAACCTTCTCTGTGCCATCCACCCTCTCAGCCCATCCAAGGTCTTCCTTCCTGCCCCTCATCTCCCAAAACCAAGTGTCCTGGTGATGAGAGCAGCGTCCCAGGTACAGAGACACCGGTCTTCATATGGAAATATGTTTTGTTTTGTTTTTGAGACAGGGTCTCCCTATGTAGCCCAGGCTGGCCTTGAACTCACAATCCTCCTGCCTTGGCCTCCCAAGTGCCAGGGTTACAGGTGTGACCCACCATATCTGGCTCAGAAATATATTGTCTTAAGAAATAACAACTGGCACAACATTTCTAGAGGACAGTCTGGCATTGTGTGTCAGAAGCCTTAGAAATACACAGACTTGGAGTTTCCGAATAGCTGAGCATGTGGAAGATCCCGAGCACCAGGAGAGGACATGGAGTTCTGTACCCCTCCCCATCCCTCGCCCTGTGCCTCCCTTCATCTGGGTGATACGGGAATCTTCCATCTCATAAGAGCACATCCAGAAGAAGGAAGGAGAATGTAGGAAAGCTGGAGATTTGGAAATGGTTTCCTTGAAAAGCCTCGGAATTTCTAAATCATCTCCAGGGTCAATTTGCAGTGTAGCTGTAACTCAGAAGCAAGGGCAGGGGCCAGGAGAGCTGGCAGAGGGGAACAGAGAAGAAGGAAAGAGAGGAAACTCAGAAAGAAAACACAGTGTGCTGTCTGAGGCATAGGGTCCACCTGGCAGGTGACACCAACTGCCAGCCACAAAGCTGATCCTCTTAGACCTTCCAGATGCCGGGACCTGCCAGATAACTGCAGCTATAGGAGTGACCTGGGACAGATAAGCAGAAGTATCACTGGGCTCCACTCAGACGAAAGTGCACACCCACAACTATGAGCAATTAACATGGTATTAATGAAACAAGAATACACATAGACACATAGACAGATATAGAGAAGAGACTTTTTGATTCAACAGTCCACACAGGGAAGCACATCCTAAGAAAATAATAAAAAATAAATTTAGATAGGTTTCTACCTATCATAATAATGAAATATTTTAAGGGCTGGGGGTGTAGCTCGGTGGTAGAGCACTTACTTAAAAGGGTCACGGTTCTGTAATTCAATCCCCAGCACCATACAAAGAAAGAAATGTTGAGTCAGTTAGGCATTCTGGTATATGCTTTAAATCCCAGCACTTGGGAGGTTGAGGCAGGAGGATTGAGAGCTCAGGCTAGCTGGGCTACATAGTGAGACTGTCTAAAAATGAAAGAAAGAAAGAAAGAAAGAAAGAAAGAAAGAAAGAGAGAGAGAGAGAGAGAGAGAGAGAAAGAAAGGAGGAGAAAAGGAAGGAAGGAAGGAAGGAAAGAAGGAAGGAAAGAAAGAGAGAAAAATATTGACAACAACCTAAACATCTAGCTATAGAGGATTAAACAAACTATCAAATGTTTTATTTATCTACTTGTATGTAAACATGAAAGGGTGTAAATTATCCATTGAAAGGTTAAATAGAAATAGAAAATGCAGTGTGTATGTAAAAGCATATGTATTCTCTGATTCATTGTTGAAGAAAGTATATAAGTATATACTTTGAAAATATGGAAAAGAAAAAGAGGGTGTATTGGGAGTGAAACTCAGGAGTAGAGTGGGAGTACCTGGGTTCCATCTCCATGCCACCTTCTCCCACCCATGCACACACATCCCACATAGGAAAGAAAAGAAAGGAAAAAACATATATATATATATATATATATATATATATATATATATATATATCCACATGCCTGGAATCCCAGCACTCAGGAAGCTGAGGCAGGAAGATCTCTAGGGCAAGACTAGCTTGGGCTACATGCCTTGATCCTGTGTCTAAAAATCTGAAACCAAATCAAACAAAACAAAGAAATGAAGAAAAAGAAAATCCAAAAGTATTACTAGTTATTAACCCTATAGTTATTAACCCTAAGGATGCAAGTATATTTTTCTGTGTGCTTAACACAACTTTCTATTTTTTTTTTTGCAAAGAACATGATTAATATAAGACACTATTTCTTTAAATAGTGTCTTTAGCTACTTCTTTTTTTTTTTTTTTTTTTTTTTGTGGTACTGAGGATTGAACCAGAGCCTCGCACTTGCATGCTTTGCAAGTGCTGGACCACTGAGCTGCACCCCCAGCCCATTTTTTTACCTTTTGAAACAGGGTCTCGCTAAGTTAAGCAGACTGCCTCTGGTCTTCACCTTGTGATCCTCCTGCCTCTGCCTCCTGAGCTGATGGGATTACAGGGATTACAGGCTTCTGCCATAGCACTGGCTTTTATTTTCTATCAGTACTTAAGGGAATGTACTATCAGTGGAGACTGGGCCAAGAGACTGGGAGGTAGGAAACTGGTTTGTGTGGATGTGACCTTGAGCAAATCCCCGAAGGTGGCCATGTTTATATGTTTATTTGTACTTTTTCCCCTCCTTCCTTTCCTTTCCCTTCCCTTCTGTTTGTTTTCCTTTCCTTTCTTTCCTCCTTCACTCTTTCCTTTTTTTCTTTCTTTTGTAGGTAGTTGAACCTAGGGCCTCACACATGCTAGGCATGGGCTCCACCACTGAGCCCCACCCCCAACCCCTACTTTTTAATTTAATTTAAATTAAATTAAATTTATTTATGTATTTGAGGTCCTGGGGGTTGAACCCAGGGCCTTGAGCTTGCATGCTTTGCAGGTGCTGGACCACTGAGCTGCACCCCCAGCCCTTTCTTTTTTCTTTTTCTTTTTCTCTTTTTTTTTTTTTTTTTTTTTTTTTTTTTTTTTTTTTTTTTTTTTTTTTTTACTTTTTTGAGACAGGGTCTTGATAAGTTATGCATAATGCCCCTGGTCTCAAACTTGCGATCCTCCTGCCTCCGCATCCCCAGCCGCTGGTCTTACAAGCATGTGCCATCATGCCCAGCATTTTATTTTTATTTTGAAAAAGGTCTTACTTAGTTGTGTTGTACCCAGCTGCTCGACCCCAGAAAAATACTCCAAGACACAAACAAACGGATCGGGGGCAGAAGTTTATTTAGACCGGCCCGGCCGGCTACTTTCAGTCCTAGGAGTGGACTTTCAGAAAGCAGCATCTGACTCACATTGGTTAGGGGCTTTATAGGGTAGAGGCGGAGAAGCAGAATTATAGAAGCAGGAACTTTTTTAGGGTAAATGGATGAGGGGTACAAAGTAAGTTTCCATTTTCCAGAGCTCAGCCCTGTACAGGAATTCCCGAATTTGACCTTTTACAAGGTTATCTTGTGACATCACCTTTTTCTTAATCCAGCCCTTCGGCAGGCACAGCCATCTTGTGACACAGCTGCCCTTATCAGCTTTTGTTGAGGGCTGTTTTTCAAGGAACCAGTGATTTTGAAGTGACCTTAGGTCTGCTCTCACAGTTGCACAGGCTGCCTATGGCCTAAAACTTGTGATCCTCCTGCCTCAGCCTCCCAAGTACCAGAATTACAGATGTGCATCCCTGCTCCTGGCTTTGTACTCACTTTTAATAGCCACAGATGCATGGAAAGGGCCCATCCTGCACCCAGAATTCCACAGTTCCTGGTGCCAGAGTTGGATTTGGGGCCCTGCTATCCCGAACTGGGTACGGATTTTCCACGCTGTGCTGAGCTCCCCCACTCTGAGCTTCATCTCTAAAATGACAGCGCAGAACACAGTCCCTTTCAGCTGAAAATATTCCGGATCTGCAAGAAGTTGCTGGTCCCTCGTCATTCCGGACATGCACAGGCCCAGACAGGACATGTAGGTACCCTGTCTGTGGGTGCCAGCCTTCCCTGCCTGTGGGCCCCCAGGCTGAGGTTCAGAGAACTGCAGCTCTCCCTTGGCCCTCAAGAAGGTGACCGACCGGGCATCTGGCCCAGTGCCTGCAGAATCAAGCAAGAGCTGCCCAAGACGGCTGGCTGGGTGCCGGGAACGCGCTGTCTCTCCCTTTACACAGACACAGGCTGGCTGTTGAGATTCTGGAAACATCTGACCTTTTGCAGAGCATCCCTAGAGCCTCAAGGGGGGGGAGGGGAGTTCCTGCTGTCTGTAAATGATTTAACCCTTTCCGCACAACCCTTCCTAACAACCAAAAAGGAGGGATTGAAAATGTAACTCAGTGCTAGCATGCTTGCCTAGCGGGCCCGAGGCCCTGGGTTCAATCCCCAGCACCAATTGAGGGCACAGAATATAGGGGGAAGAGCACAGGAAGAGATGTTCAACATCAGTAGCTGCGGAAAAAATGCAAATTAGGGCTGGGCACAGTAGCATGTGCCTGTAACCCAGGCAACTAGGGAGGCACTAGGAGGATGGCAGGTTGGAGGCCAGAGGCAGCCTGTATAATATAGACCTTGTCGCAAGATAAAAAAAGGCCAGGCGAGGTGGTGCATGCCTGTAATCCCAGCAGCTCTGGAGGCTGAGGCAGGAGGACCGCAAGTTCAAGACCAGAGGCAGTCTGTGTAATTTAGCGAGACCCTGTCTCAAAAAGTTAAAAAAAATGGGCTGGGGAGTGCAGCTCAGTGGTCCAGCCCTGGGTTCAACCCCCAGTACCACACACACACACACACACACACACACACACACACACACACACACAAAGGCCTGGGGTGTAACCCAGTGGCAGAGCACTTACAAAGTATGTGCAAGGTCCTGGGTTGAGGCTCCCGGTACCACAAAACAAAAACAAAAACAAAAAAGCCAAAAAAACCCAAGCAAATTAAAATTGCAATGAGATAGCACTACATACCAATTAACTATTACAATGGTTAAACTGAAACAGTGGTAACGGGATGCTGGTGAGGGTGTGGGAAAACTAGAGTTCAGGTACGCTCCTGGCGGGAAGGTAAAATGGAACAACCATCCTGAAAAAAATATTGTGCCAATTTCTTGCTTTCTTTTCTTCTTTCTTCTTCTTTTTGACAGTCTTGGAGTGTCGAACCCAGGACCTTTCACATGCTTCAGGCTAGGCAAGTGCTCTTCCACTGAGCGGCACCTGCAGCCCTGAGTGTGGCAATTTCTTATAAAAGTAAACACACACTTACCATAATTCTCTCAGTTATCATGCTCTTGAGGCATATATTCTTTTTTTTTTTTTTTTTTTTGCAGTACTGGGGGTTGAACCCAGGGTCTCGCGCTTGCTTGCGAGACATCTATTCTAAAGAAATGAAAATTCAGCTGGGCGTGGTGGCGCACGTCTGTAATCCCAGCGGCTTGGGAGGTGGAGACAGGAGGATTGCAAGTTCGAGACTAGAGGAAGTCTATGTAACTTAGTGAGACCCTGTCTCAGGAAGTAAGCAAGAAAAATAAGAGGGCTGGGGGTGCAGCTCAGTGGTCCAGCACTTGTAAAGCATGCAGGTGTGACCAGTACC